>BNST01002911.1:0-153909 GCA_019650275.1 Xylocarpus granatum
ATTTTTTTTTAAATTTTGTAATAAAATACTAGTGAATTGAAATATTAAATCGTTCATTGTCAAATTAATGGTAATTTAAATTATTGATGGACCTAAATCTACGCCGCCAATATGATAGATATTATTTCGATCTTATATTGCACATTAAATTTGTTTAAATGTTTATACTTAAGGTTCTTTTTGTTTCTTTTTTTTTTAATTAATCCAAATCATTTTGCATTTAAATGCAAACTAAAAATAGCATTCTTATCTTGATATAGATTACCATATCTGTTATGCTAACAATTAGTATTCGTTTTGTTATAGTAAAAACTTAAGAATAAGGGGGTTTAAATGCGAAAGTTCCATTGGATATTTATTTAAAGTATATATTGGTATGAGCCTTCTGTTTTACCAAATTAAGGTATCAAAAATTTCATAAGCCTCATACATTCTCCCAAATTTGCCCAACTTTTTCTCCAAATAATAGGTGTTGTAAATTGTGTTCCTTCACAAAATTAAAGGTATGTATTCATCACCCATACTTTGTGTATGGTAATAGACTCATCCATGGTGAAAATTTGTGGTGTCGTGTGAAAGACTTGATTACTGATATATATATATACGATGTATACCACACTGGTGGTATCCAAAGTAGTTTGGCGATGAAGATACTTTCGGAACGACTATAAACTGCAAGTATGCCTATATATAGTCTAGGATATGTTAAATATATTGTCGATCCTTACAACCTCACTCGATTATGAACATATTTCATTGAATTATCTCTATACAAGCTTGGTATTATAACGTATGATGTGTGATGAATTAGAGAGCACAGTGACTCATACACCTCTAGGGAAGAATCTTACTTTTTCGTTGATGACTACTCAAGATTTACTTGGACTATAATATTAAAAACATAAATAGATCTCTTATTTGGTAGTGTGCTTTATAAATATACAACTTTAAAAGTGACTCTTCGTCATTGGCTTCACTTCCTCATTTTTAGCTATGTAATTTTTATCTCATGGCGTAGAGAACTAAGTTGTATTTAAAATTTTCAAATATATGCGGTTTATTATTTATTTTATAAAAATCAATTATATTATGATAAAATACCCCTACTGCTAATTTTGATCTTAGCTTTCTCTAACCACCTTAGCAACCTCGGTATGTAGTGATTAACACCATTTAAATATTTGATATACAAATCTTGTAATTAATATTATTATTTGAAACAAAATCTCACTTAGAATTGATATTAATGTAATATTCTTAGTTAGTTTATTATCGACTGCTTCACTGTGTTAGATCATCCAAACAGAAGAAGAGAGGAAAAAAGCACATCATTGCCTCTACTGGAGACAATTTTCACACCTTACTTTGCACGGAATTTGATCGGACCCTTTGTCTCATTAATAAACATGAATTAGTTTCATGATTTACAAAAATACCTACCTGTTATAATCTACTTTAGTGTGTCGCATAGCAAAGCAGACGTGCCATGGGCGGGCTGTAAACTGTGGATGTTGCTCCTTATCCTCTTTTCTCTGCCGTTCAATGTTCTGGGAACGCTCTTGGGCCGCATGACGATGAATGAAACCACCGACTGCTGGCCACTTCAAAGTGCCCCTTACCCGGTCCGTGTCCCCGTTGTGGATAAGGTCAGATCTAGTCGTATCTTCTTGATCACCCAAGGAAAGCTAATAACGCGTCCGATACACGCTCCAGCCAACAAACACGAGCAGCTGCACATGCTATAACACACTAATCACGGTAGCGTGAGCGTGTGTGATTTGCGCTTTTGTTTTGAAATCACATCATATGTCAGACATAAACATGTATTTATATGAAAACACTGTTGTTGTGACCGTGGTTTCGGTCTCTCTCCCTTTCAAAAACATGTTAAACTCGAACTCTCAATTATTCGTTAATTAATTAAACTGCAGTTGAATATTGAGTTAAATCTCGAAAACATTTTAGAATAAAACAAATTAAAAGGTTCTCCCAACATTCAGTAGCATAATCACAACAAGTGTGTGAAGCACAAGCAGCAGAAATTAAGACAATCTCTCTTAAATTAAAATTACAAAACAAACGGCACTGGGACAAATCAGGACATGTTGCAACTTCCGAAGTTCAAAAATGATTCCTCACTCTTTAGCCGTTGAGTTTCGGCTTCGGCTTCCTTCTTTCCCTGCAATTTCCTTTTATACTTGGATCAAAGTCAAACAAACAAAATTAACTTCAATATTCATTCGGACTTTCTGTTATGTCTTTCTTCACACATGTTTATTAGTCCCTCCGTGTTACCCCCAGCTTGACGCAAAATTCCTCCAATTTGATGATTTAATCCCAAACAATTCTTTGATCATTCATAACTCACAATGAGCGAACCTCTCCTACCCCTCCTCTACCTCCGATTCCGCCTTCAGTCACCGTCGTTCGATCAGGCTAAGTCTTGCGCGCACTAAATTCTTTAATTATATTACTATATATATTAGTATCATATATCATCTAATCGCTAATAAATTTATTGCATAACTTGCAATTATTTTAGCACATTTATTGTCTTTGAAATTCTTTGTTCATTTTAACCAAATTTGTTTTGTTTAACGCAAATTCTTATTGCTTATGTATCTCTTATTTTAGTTAATCATGGTGATTAAGTTAATATATTCAATTCAGTTCAATTCGTCATGTGAAACGCAAAATCTTTTTTCGATTTTATTTTCATTAGAATATAATTTTTAATGAATTAGATTTATTGTCTAAAGGTTATTTGGATGATATTTATGCTTCTTGGTTGATGTATTATAGTGTCTAATCGTGCATTTGTGGGGAGTGCTTCTCAACGTTTTCAATTAGTCAAAACTGGTTTAAAATCTAAACAAAACTGTATATTTACTTTCGGAGAAGCACTTGATAAGTTTATATTGAGAAGTGCTCTGTCAAGTGATTTTTGCAGCTAGATAAGGTGATTTTACTGAAAAAGTGTCTGTGAAAAAGAATTTCTAAACCCACCCAAAGTACGGCTATGCTAGTTTCTAGATTTGATTTGGATTATTTTCTTTCTCGATTTGGTAATTTCAGACTGGTGGAGAGAGCGGCGAAGAAGTGTGGGATGGTAATAGTCAAACATTTTATCCGAGTCCACGTCATTGGCGAGATGTTTTCTGGCTAGGAATATTTATAATTCATTATGATTGGTTTAGGATTTCGTTCTTTGCTTTTGTTCTTGGGCGTTAATAGGTTTAAGAAATCAGATAGGGCTTAATATCGATAGATACACCGACTAGAGTATGAGAAGAATAAGCCTGGATTGACAGAGAATTACTGGCCGATGTATGCTGTTGCTCGGTGGGATTGGGACTCTCCTTGGATGGATGTGTTTATTGCTGCTCGGTTCTAAAGCAAACCAAATGATGAAGATTTCGGTGCACATTTTGACAACTTATCTTGCTGTGATCAGTGTTCTGTGTTTCTGGTGTGATCAGTTTTTCTGGGGTGTTGCATTTGCTATTGCTGCTGCATTACAGTTCTTGTATGTTATATCAGTTATAGACAGGTATGAGCCAAAAAATCTTCCTATTTCTTAAGTTGAAATTTATTTTAATATTCTTGGGTTTTCTATGTAACTGAAAGGTGTTGTATGGAATGTATGGGATGTATTAGGCATTTACATAAGTTTCTTTTAATCAGTTTAGGGTTCTATATCTGTTCATCAAAAATCTACAAAGTTTACAACATGGTATATTTGAGATTATCGTGCCTTTGAATTGTTATGAATAATTAAAAAGCTGAGAGAATGATGACAGAAAGCTTCTTTTCATGCTTAATAAACTGCAGCTTAACATGCTATCTTCTTTCTCTTTTAATATATAGAGATTTCATTCTATCTTATTAACTGCAATTTTTGCCAATAGCAATATCATTGGCAGTCCTTGTCACAAAGACACTTTGTTGGTCAATTCTAGTCTCTTAATGCTGGGCAAACTATTGTGCACATAATCAATAAAATGATACATGTGGTCAATGTATGTTTATAATACAGTTAGAAGTGGTCATCAGAATTGGAATTACGGGTATCCTTTGAAGTCTTCTCTGACTACACCTTGTTCTTCCATAGGCTTCCATTTACCATGCTAGTGCTGCAAAAAGCAGTGAAGATGGTGTGGAGTCTTCCTGAAGTTATGAGAGTTGCATATGCGTTCATGCTAGTCATGCTTTTATGGATGGGGATATGGGTCTTTTGGGGTAGCTGGTGTTGTGGCATCAGGCATGGGTGATGGGGGACGCTGGTGGCTTCTTGTGGTGAGCTGGCAAGTTTTGTTCTTTATTCCATATGTTGTTACTGCAATGAGAATTGCAGTAAAGTAGTGTTATCATGTGCTTTTTATTGAATATTTACAATGATTATGTTGTCATTGACATAGCAGGTTCTCTCTGCAAGCTTATTTTGGACGGGTGCAGTTCTCTCTAACACAGTGCATGTGATAGTGTCTGGGATGGTGTTTCTTGTTCTTATGCATGATGGTCGAGGATCAACATCAATGCCTCACAACCCATTGATTAATTCTCTACGGTATGCTGTGACAACATCTTTGGGCAGCATTTGCTATGGATCACTCTTCACTGCTGCTATTCGAACTTTGAGATGGGAGGTAAGGCTTTTCTTGGGTAGGTAAATCAATCTAACTTTCAAAATTGTATGTTTCTTTTCAATTGTTTTAACTTTAATTTTCAAAAATATATCTTAGATCAGGGGGATCCGGTCAAAGATTGGCAACAATGAGTGTTTGCTTTGCTGTGTTGATTTTCTGTTCCATCTTGTGGAGACTCTTGTTAGGTTTTTTAACAAGTATGCATATGTCCAGGTATTATTTATTTAATTTTTTTGTTGAAAAAAAATATATATATTTCAGTATTCTCTATCGTAGATGACTTTACACTAACAAACTATTCCTAGGCTTTAATGGGAAATTTGTCTATTATGTTCCTGTTTATGGGAGTGGTTGAAAATTTTCAATATCAGGGACTTGAAACTCTTCTCTTTAATTTATTGCCTTAATTTATATGTTTTGTGCTATCATCTTTGTGCTTGTTTATTGGGTAGCATGTTGGAACTTAATATTTCTGTACTTATCATATTTATTGTGGCTTCCCCATTTTTGAAATGCCTTCCTTCTTAAAGTGACCAAAGCTTGAAACTGGATGAAATTTTATAGCTTGTTGCTGTTTCTCAATTATTCTCTTTAAAGTGTAGTATCTTATTTGGAATCAGCAGTTGAGTGTTTAAAATAATTTTTGGTTCTAGAGCATTGTGTGATCAGCTAATTGAGGGAAATACAGTGAATTGAAACAATAAAACCTCAAATTTAAGTTTTATAGAATTTTATTAGTGAAATAATGCAGAACAAGAAATCTAAGGCTAATTATTTATTTTAGAATTAATTTTTAGGGATTTAGGGATACTACATGTTTTAAAGTTAGAATTAGTCTTCTTATTTGATTTAGATCAGGTTTCTTTATTTTTGTTCACTCTGAACCCTATGCTTTGTCTTATCTGATCACAGGATCATACACAGGATAACATACTGAAATGATACAGAATAAGAATCCTCCGTTATTGGATTAAATTGAAACATATCACAAGAGATTTAAGTAATATGACTGGGTTTGGATTTCCAGGTATCAAGTATTATTAGAATTGAAAGTTTCGATCCCAAATGTTCTATGTTACATATATTTATGCTTTCTTTTCAAATTTCTTTTGTAGAAACTCTGTTTCTGAGGCTGAACAAGAAGACTAAGTGAAAACCATGAGTATATTTGCTTTTAATGAGTTGGGAAAAGATACATTTTCTTTCTGCTTATCAAATGTGATTATTTTCTTTTTTATATATTTATTATTTATCTGTTGGCTGTGTTGCAGTAGGGTTGATTAGATTAATCTTTGTTCAGCAACAATTGAAATATAGATTATTATTTGCATCTTAGAATTAGATTTAACAGAAAGCTTAACAAGTTACCTTTATTCCAAGTTCTATAGTTGATTTCATGTAGTTAAGTTTGGCTTCCTGTTGGGGTACCTTTAAATTAAATTCTTGACTTTCTCTGAGTGTTTGATAAACTATTTGTATTTTATAATGCATTTCTGGATGTCTAATTTCTTGGCAACATCTCCTTGCTAGCTGCTGCCTCAAATATCCCACTAAAAGCGCTTATTTCGATTGGATGATGTATATTTTTTATATAGAATAACTTTCTGAAGTTTTATGTTAGTTGATTTTATGCTTCAAGTTCGTTACGTTCAAAGTAGTTGATTTGACAACCTTTAATGTCAACTATCAAATATTTTATAACTATTGCATGGTTTGCAACCTTTCTTTCCTGCAGATAGCTGTTTATGGAAAAGGTTTTAACCGGTCAGCAAGGGATGCCTGGGAGCTATTCCAGTCAACTGGGGTTGAAGCACTTGTTGCCTATGATTGTTCAGGTGCTGTTCTCCTGATGGGCACGGTTTTGGGTGGACTTATTACTGGAACTTGCTCTGGGGTTTGGACATATACTAAATCAGAAGACAGAGTAATTATGGTTGGCTCCACTGCAACGCTAATGGGAATGGTCCTAGTGAGTTTTCTACTTCATCGTGCTTGAACAAATTACATCTGTATCATTGACTTTTTCTTGAGGTTTGACTATAATGCAGAGGCACTCTATTGGCTTAGGTTATGGTCCATGACCTCTCCTCTGGGAGAACTTTATATGAGATTTCTGATAAATTTATGAAACCTTAAAGAAAGGTTCTTGACATGTTTCCATCACAACATTTGTCTGATGTATAGATATAAATGGCTCAGGTGGGACTGGCAATGGTTGTGGTGGAAAGTGCTGTTACTTCCATGTACATTTGTTTTGCCGAAGACCCTTTGTTGATTAACAGGTGGGATGCCGAATTCTTTAATCAGATGTCTGAGACGCTGCACCAGCGTCTCCAACATAGAAGCGCACGAGCCAGGGAAGTATTGACCCACAATCGGCTTCAGGGCCAGATACAAGCAGTACTATCGGTTTAAATTGTTGTAAATGTTTACAAATTACAGAATATGTAATTCATTGTGCTTTAAAATTATTTCATCAAAATTCAAGAAATCTTTTTTATTTGTATTTGGTTTGGAATGTATGGATATCTTTTTATTATATAAGCAAGAAATTTTTAGGAAAGCATGTTATTATATTGGTTATATTTCATGATATAGGAAAGAAAGGAGATGGAGACAGATAGCCATATCCATCACGATAAGGATACTAGCAAATACAATAAGGCCAAGGCTTTGTTAGGGAGGAATTGAAGTGTGATGGTTGAAGTTGTGGTAGTTATGGAATGAAGGTTCTAGAAATTAAATATTAATAAAAAAATAAAATAAAATAAGTGGGTTGAGTTAAAAATGGCATTGTAAAAAAGCTTTTTAACTTCAAGGTAGAATATAGGAACGGGCATACCACATGAAGTCTAAAAGCATTTATAAACCAGTTTTAAATGGAATTGAAAGAGCAGTTCAATTGTCCAATACATATAGTATCTGAACTAATGATAATTGCAAAATTATGTTAATTGATGAATTTAGGAAGCTTCAGTATGGAATAACACAGCGCTTCAATTGCCAACCTTGGGAGTCATTAGAAATAACTGTTGAAAGGGAAACTGAATTGCCCATGATCCCCAAAAACCACTAGTGGGGTAGAAGAAGTTGTCAATTGTGAACTGAATCTCATTTTTAGCTTCATTTCCCCTGCCCCAATCTGGTTTTGAGATTGGATTCACAAACATGCTAACTGCAGTGATGAACTTTGCTTTTACCAGAAGTTACGAGTGTCCTGACTCCTGAAAGCAGTAACAGATAGTGAGTTATAACACCAGCACCGAATAAATACTTTTAAAACCTCAAACTGCTTTTGCCGAACAACTGATGCAAACTCTTATTGGACATTTACGTACTAATATTTCGAGACAACAGAGAGGGAATCAATCCCACCCTGCCCGTTGGGTGAACAAATAGTCTGCAAGAACTAGTTATTTTTTAACTGATGAATAAAGATTCTTGGCGTGTTTTGTATCAGTATGCTTGTATTCCCATTCATTTCAGTAATTGGAGGGGAGGACTTACGCATTGCTACCAATTGGGATTCTTTACTGTCACCATATAGTCCGTGTAATTTTTTTTTAATAAATTATAAATATGTCTTCGAAGGCAATTCTAGCGATAAGAAAAATTGACATGAGCACAACGGATGTGAATATAACAAGACTGGTATTTAAATAAATAAATAAAATAAAATCTAAAATTATATGAAACGTGGAACATACAGTGTAAATGGAACGCGAGATGATTATTGCAAACCCCCCACTCCCAAACCCCTAATAAGAATAGAGAAAGATAGGGTACGAATTACAAATGTGTACATCACAGGAAACAGAATGAATACACAAAATGAGTACGACATCGTCGCGAAGTTTATTATAAAAAGGACAGAAATAATACACCAATTCTTGTATCAACACGCAGACAGGAGTAGGGTGCTCTGAATTCTGACACGTCATAGCGCGCCGGGTAACAGTAGTACGAAGACTGCCGTAGAAGATGCGTCATAATATTTATATTTTATATATATTTTGTAAGTGTTTGTTGGTTGGGTATGGTAGCGGGTACACAATAATAATTAAAATAAATGAATATAATAAATACGAAATAGTGTTCTCTTCTTGTCTCTTCTCTCGTGTTTCTGGATTCTGCTTCTCTGCCTCTGCCTCTGCCTCTGCCACTGCCGAGACGCTGGGCAATCTGCCTCGTTGCTTTAGCTTCCATTTATAGACAAGAGGTTTCTTCCAAGCAAACTCTTATTTAATTTTTGGATTTAAATTATTTATTAATAAATTGATTTTTTTTAAATAAAAAATGTAGATTGATTTTCTTTCCTTCGATTTTCACCGACATCGCATCCACCATCACATCATCCAGACGCTTTTCCCTGTACGCGTCCAGTACACAATTCCACATGGAGAAAATGACTTATCAAAGGTTAAAATCGCTCGTCCTTAATGCAAGAGAAGATTGCAGAGAAACAAAATGCAGGAGAAGATTGCTGAAAAACAAAGATAAGTATCAAACCAGGCCTTTTACTTTCTTTCCCTGTTTTGGGATATATTCATATAAATAAAATAATTTTATATTTAGTACTAATATTTTTTTAAATATCTCCTTTAAAATTTTAATATTACAAAAAAAATATTTCTGAACTACTTTATTATATTTTAAATTAATATATATAAATTAGATGTTAATTTTAATAGGTTAATATTATAAATTAATATAAATATAAGTTTATTTAATTTAATAAATATATATAATTAAAAATTATAAATTATTTTAACTAAATATAATAAATATTTTCATAATCATTAAAATTAATTAAATCATAAATTTTGATTTTAAAAAATAAATATTTTTATAAGACAAAAATAAAATTTTACAAATAAAATCTTACCAATTGTTTGTGATGAATATGATACATTAAATCTATTTATAAATTGAGATGCAAAATTTTAACATTAAGAATTATTTTTAATTTATTAATTGATTATTAATAATATTATGCAAATAATAAAAATTTATTTTAATATAATTAATTATAAAATCGTAAAATTGATTAGAATAGTATCAAATAGAAAAAAAAATTATAATTGTGAATAATACAGGATCTAAACAATCCATAAGAATTATAAAATATAAATATTTAATATCTAATTAAAAAACTATAATTTAAGATAATTATTGAAATGTAATATTACTTAGAAATGGTGGGCGTTGACAGAAAATAGAAAGCATGAACTAAACACAATAAATATTATAAATTACTAACATTCCTTAAGTTTGGACATATTAAAATGGAGAGTTACACATCACGTGACATTGTAATACAAACGCAGTAAAGTTTCATAAAATTGGACACGTGAAATACGTGTTTAATAAAATCCAACGTGGCTTGGAAAGAGTAAAGGCCTACTGATTAGCTAATAGGCTAAGATAATTAGATGAGAGAGTGAAAGGAACGCGCTCCATACAAGGAGAATATAGAAATGCGCGGAGGGGAAGTGAGCATTGGAAAACCAAAATCCCAAGTCGGAACGTAATAGTAAAAAGTCTGATGTTTTCTTTCTGTAACAAATAAACAAATGTCACCGTACTGATCCGCTATCTTCTTCAATAAAGATACATCAAGATTTGCTCCACTGGCCTTTGTTTCCTTCCTTACCGCTGCTGCTTCCAGCGCAACGTAATAATTCCTCTCTCATCAACTTTGCTTTGCTAATTTCCAAACCAAGAACACATTGGATGGTAAACAAAAACACTGAAAGCAAGCGTAAGAGTTCAGTTATGCAGAGTTACAAGCCTCCTCCTACCAGCCCGGAAATATTCTGCCACTCTTCATTCTTTCTCCGGTATGGTTTATTCTCGGTCGTTGAAGTTTTTGTCTAGTTGATGAGAAGGTGCATGGATTTGAAGATAAGGTGACAACTAGTTATAAGCCTTTCTGTTTTGAGTTTAATATTATTCTCTCTTTTTGTCGAGTGAAAAACAGAGGAATAGATGAAATCAGCCGTAACCAGACGCGTTTTGCGGATCTTGGAGAGCTTGAACAACCTTTTCACGACGATGCCGTTGATTTATGCCCAAGTATTCTCTATTTTACTTGTATAAAATAATACACTGTCTTTATCTCCACTGGAACGTTCGGCTTGTCTAACTATTTTCTTTTTACTTCAATTTTGGTTTTGTGTTTCTTGTAGGCTCCATGCTCAGTTTAAAGTCCAGCAATGTCACTGTTGTTTCCAATAACTTTCACTATAATACCTTGAGCACGGTAAATATCTCCACCCAACTAACGTTTTTGTGTCTATATGCTTGAGTTCAATATCTTCTTGATTGCTTTTTGTCTGTTGATTGAATGGTGCTATACATATATGTTTGTTTATGTATAGAGCATTGGGTGTTCTGCGGAGATAGTTGCTACAACAGGGCCGGGGGAGTGTTTGGATACAGGGCAATACACGTACCAGAAGGGGACAACGTTTGGTTCCTCGTTGGGAAACGGGCGTATTGAGAACTGGGGTGAGTCAGGCATGGCTGATAACAGCCAACAGACTGACACTTCTACAGATGTTGACACTGATGCTAAAAACCAGGTTGTTTGTCTTTTCTGAATTTTGTTCATTGTTATGTTTTGTTTTCTGTAAATCCTCTGTTTTCATTTTTATCTTTAGATACTGTGGAATGGGAATCTTTAGGGTTAATGGTGGGTCATCTTGGTAATTGACAATCAACTGTGAATTATGCATTTAAGTAACATCATATTTTTGTTTCAGACTTTTTATAGATTTGGTAGAATAATCTGATTTTTTGTTGGGTGGTTATGGTTATGACTTTGGATAGTTGATCATTATGGGGGCTATATACGATTTGGAGTATCAATACTCGCTATATATGCTACCCTCATATTAGTTTGTTAAAGTTTTGATCTTAAAACTATGTTGTTAAGAATTGATAGTCCTACCTTATTTAAACTATATGGAATGTGGTAAGGCATACAAGTTGATTAATACAGTTGAGCTGTTATATCACCAACCTGCTTTAATCAGCAAGTTGCTATTTCAAACTTGTGATGTGTGGCTAGGGATATGTGCTAGTTGATTTTATCTGTGGCTAAGAAATCTTGTTAACAATCTCTTTTTCATTAGCTACTCTTTCTTGGATTCAAATTGACATCCGTTGTTAATGGTGTTGTAGATTCATGGGTTTAAGCATGGGGCACCTGTACTCCTGGATTCCACGGACCACTCGAAGACAAAAACTGGTGACCAAAAGGTTGTTGACACGATACTTTCTTAGTAGTTATGGGTAAAAATAAAAAATCTGCTTTCCTTTTGAAGTCCAATTCAAAGGTCTTGTGGCGCCATTCTGCAGGCACTTCGTAGGCTGGCTCAGAATCGAGAAGCTGCAAGGAAGAGTCGACTGAGGAAGAAAGTAATGTTATTTCTGTTTGTTGTAATCTCTTCTCATGTGGACTATGACACTAGTTTATTTTGCTTTTGTGATTTTCTAAATTAGGTAATTTTCTGCTGTCGTTTCCTAGTTGGCAAGTGCAATTCTTACAGTGTGATCATACCTACTGAGTAGGTTTATATAATATGTGCTGTGGAGAATTGTGAAATATATGCACCTGTTTCAGTTTCATTTTTGCGAATGTACTCCCCAAGCAGGATACTAATGCGTTAGATACAGCACTGCATGAGTTGATATGTACAGCACCTAGTATCCATTGTTTACAGCTAGTACTACTGGGGTATCTAATTCCATTCGCTCCCCTACCTTTTATCTCTCAATGTCAGTGTCGGCCCAGCAAAGTGCTTTCACTGTTGGTGTTCAGATGGTTTTAACCATCACCAGACCTCCTAGCTTTTGGATTGTAACTTTAAAATTCTTCGCTCATGTAACATGAAAAAAGTGAATGTTATTTTCTGACTTTATACCTTGCAAATTAAAAAATAACTTTAGGATTGAAAGCACTAGGCAGCTTGCATGTTTGTTGGCATTGGTGCCTCGTAATTCAGAAGAGTAAAAATGCTTAAAATAGGGATGTCACTTTCTGGAGCTAGTAGAAAATACACTTTAATTAGTTTTCCACTTTTTCCTTCTTAGGATGAAATTTTATCATTATGAACTCATCTCGTGGCTGAGGCACATCCCATGCAAAATTTCTTTTCTTTTGTATGCTATTCTTTATATCATACCTTTTATAGTGGGATGCCTTTTGTTGTCTGTGATGCAAGCCTTGCCCAAACTCTGCTACCCCTGATCTTTGGCTAAATAGATGATTGCCATTACTTCTGCAGTATGCTACTATATGTTCATGCTAGTTGGTTCTCTTCTATAGTCAGTTAACAATGCTTGGCCCTTCAATGTCTTAATACTTTGCCTAGTAAGAAGTGTAAGTTGATATCTTATGGTGGATTTGGCTAAGTCAATTTGCAGTCCTGTGCAGTAAAGGGAAAATCAAATATTGCTGTACTATGGGCCAAAGAATTGCCTGCTCTACAAAGTTTTTTTTCTGATTTATGCTCATATATTAGTTTTTGGGTTTCAGTTATTTGCCTCCTGATTCTTTGTTCAACTTTGTTGTCAATCTTTGGGTTTATTTAGAGGCTGCTAGTTACCTAGTGTTCGTCTGAATTAGCATTATTATTTGTAGTTAATGAATGAAGCATACTTGGATCATTTATAGGTTTTGGTTTTGGATAGGCATATGTCCAGCAGCTAGAGAGTAGTCGCATCAGGCTTGCAGAACTAGAGCAGGAGCTTCAAAGAGCACGGCAGCAGGTATATAAATTCTTCTTAAGTTGAAGCCATTAATTGCAGAATGGGATTTTCAGTTTCAGGTTCTGTAAACTCAAAAGTAGTTGAAGTCTTTCCTGGGCAGCTGAACCCTTTCTTATCCCTGGTTTCATATTTGGATGCATGCAGGGTATTTTTATTGCCACTGGAGTTTCAGGAGATCATGGTCATTCAGTGGCTGGAAATGGTAAAGGACTTTACATTGTTGAATTGATATTTATTCATGCATTAAAAACTAAAATTTGAATTTATTTTATTTTTTTGTTTCTGGCAAACCTCAGAGGTGTGAGGAAATTTATTAACAAGGGACAACTAGTCAGGGGAATGTAATGAGTCTTACTGTCAAAATAACTAACATGGTACATGGATAGATACTAGAAGTAAACAGAGAAAAAAAAAGGGAAATGATGCAATGAGTACAACAAATTCCCTAGACCAAAGTCACTGTTGGAACAAACCTAAAATCTATGCTAACGCTACTAAATTATAAAGAACAAATAACTAAATGCATGTTTAATGATTTGGATGGCTAAGTCAGATTGAAACTAAACAAGTATGTCAGTGGCCATTGAATTTGCTTTATAAACTTTATCATGTCTGGTTAAAGTGGTATGGACCTGGAAAAGATCAGATACATGACCAAGGACTGTGGAGCACTGAAAGATCTTTGCTTCAGATACTTTTGATAGTTAATGTTATTGGATAACTGAAGCTTGTTTCAAATAGATAAAATCTTGTAAAAGCAGAAAAGCTGAGAAGCAGATTTGTGGAGATATATGAAAGGATTCAGTGCCATTGGCTGGTTGATTTCTGATGTTGGCGGATTGACTGCTTAAGGTGGGAGAGATTAATATGGCAGTGAATGAAACAAATGACTAATAAAACATTCTTATTGGTAGGAATGTTTTCTGTTTGATCATTGTGAAATGTGGAAACACTTGCCTGTTTGGTCTGAGCCTATGGCCGATATTTTTAGAGAATATCGGTATTCCTTGTGATCTATGGTCATCAAATTCTTGTTTTGTTGGCTTGCCTGTGCCAAGGGGATTAAGATTCTATTATTTATGTCTGCTTTATGGTGTTTGTTGCCTTTTAGAGAGGCTGTAGAATGATTCTTACAATAACTTGTTAATCCTTATATGTAAATCCCTATATATAAAACATTCAGAAAATATTTCCTATCTAAAAGGAATGTTCTTATATTGTTATTGACCTTACTTTCAGGGGCAATGGCATTCGACATGGATTATGCACGCTGGCTTGATGAACATCAAAGGTTGATCAATGACCTAAGATTGGCTGTAAACTCTAATGTGGGTGATAATGAATTGCGTCATCTTGTTGACTGTCTGATGGCACTTTATGATGAAGTATTCCAGCTAAAAAGCATTGCCACAAAGGCTGATGTATTTCACATGCTTTCTGGCATGTGGAAAACACCTGCTGAGAGGTTTTTCATGTGGTTGGGCGGATTTCGTTCATCTGAACTTCTCAAGGTGAGAACTGTTTGACATCTTTTTAGCATTGTTTTTATATATATGTATGTATGTATATTTATATGTACATCTGTATGTGTGTATGTATATTTATATGTACATATGTATGTGTGTAGAAAAGGATAGAGAACTCTCTTAATTTTACAAAAAAAATTTATACTAATTTTTTAATTATTAGATTAATGTACTTTTAATAATTGATATTAAACTTAATACATATATTAATTATAATTTATTAATTATACAAATTAAATTTAATATTAATTATTGAAAATGTATTAATCTAACGGTTGAGAAATAGTGCAAGAAATTGTGTAAAATTAAGGGCCTTTGATGCTTCTTCCTATATATATATGTTTGTTTGGGTTGATTCACCTCCTCTGTCTTTTTTCTCTTTTGGAATTTCAGATACTTGGGAATCATCTTGAGCCGTTGACAGATCAGCAGTTGATGGGCATTTGTAATCTACAACAGTCCTCCCAACAGGCTGAAGATGCTTTATCTCAAGGAATGGAAGCTTTACAACAATCTCTTGTGGACACACTTTCATCATCTTCTCTTGGCCCTAGTGGTTCTGGGAATGTTGCCGACTACATGGGCCACATGGCAATTGCAATGGGCAAGCTTGCCACGCTAGAGAATTTTATCCACCAGGTAGACTCAACCACGCAGCTCGGGGCCGTGATGTAATTAACATCATTATTTTTTTTTATAATTAGAGTTTTTCTCTTTCAGGCTGACCTTCTGAGGCAGCAAACCCTTCAACAAATGCATCGAATTTTAACAACGCGTCAAGCTGCCCGTGCCCTTCTAGTTATAAACGATTACACTTCTCGCCTTAGGGCGCTCGGCTCTTTATGGTTAGCTCGGCCTAGAGACTGATGGCATTTCTTTTCAGAAAACTTTCCTCTGGATATCATCAATGCTTGTAACACCAGTTTGTGGCTATTTCGCGTTATATTTGGAACCCATTGAAAGTTTTGGGATTATTATGGCTAAGAGTCTTGTTAGTTGCTCATGGATAGCCTCGAATTCGCCGTTGTTTTAGTATTTATCAGTCATAGCTTAGGAAAGATGCTGCGGTCATGATTTACAGGATGTCAATCCTGAGAAGTGCCCCCTGTATGCCAAGTTTCTGTTTCATATAATCAAAGTAAAGCAAATCCTGATTGTTAATTATACGATAATCCCCTTATCAGATAGTGCTGATGCTAGCTACAAAGTATTTGACAAAAATTAGCCAATACTAATGGGCACTTTGTTCTATGTATTCTGTTCTCCGAAATGGGTTATACAGGAATATGAAATTATAGGTGTAACACTATTTCTGTTATTTGGCAAACTAACGGTTGCTAATTCAAATTATAAAAAATAAAAAGAACATCCTCATAGATTTCATGCAAATTCTATCAATATTTGGATGCATCTACGCTCGCACCATCCCACCATCAGGGCAGGAAATAAGATAATCTTTAAGCCAAATTAAGGTCGCGGATGTTCATGTATTTCTCTGGCTCACAGCTCGCCTGAATTTCTTTGTCCTGTCAATTTTTAGTTTCCCTGCGAAAACGGTGAAGGTTAGGAAATGAAAAATACATTATCCAGAAGTAATCATCTTACCTAAAGAAGAATGCAGTCACCTGGTTCATATCTTCTGGATTTTACAGTATGGGGGATGAACACACCAGTTCCGTTGCCATTTCTCCATAAATTCAAGAGCCAAATTGGTACTGAGTTACCATTCTCACTTTCCCACCAGTTGAAATAGCTTCCAGGCAGCAACGAGGAAGTGAAACTCGTTAAACCATGCAACCTGTTCGTGCTACTAGTGTTAACATTGGAGTTTGAATGTTTCCTTTCAAGAAAATCTTCACCTTCGTCAGCAGTCAAAAGAAGAATCTGGCTTCTAAGCTCTGAGTAAAAGACATCATCATCTTCATATTGATCAGGATTGGGATCTCTGTTGAGCTTCATATTGAATTGAAAACTATAATAAATTAAGTCCACGAGAGAGCTTGAACTGGAGACTTGGAGTGAGTAATTCAACCAAAACTTTTCAGGATTATAAAGGATAATCATGGGTTACAAAGTTCTTTGTTTGGGGTCAACATTTTTGGTTCAAAAGAAGTGGGTTAGGTGAAATGTCTCCAATTGGAAACATATCGACCACAATGTCTGTTTTTGTACGTTAGTTCATGTCTCCGTCTTAATTGCTTAATTAATATGAAAATTACTAAGACTCCTTTATTAAACCGTGTGGTGCTGAAATAGCAACTAGAGTTAGAATCAGGCCGCCATTTTTACAGTTTTAAGGTATTTTCTGTTTCTTTAAGTAAATAGTAATTAAGTAATAAATAATATTGATTAGTCAACAGATAAACAACAATTAAGAGTATAGTATAAACAAGGTGTTTGAGGTTGACCATCTCAAATTCAAGATAGAGCAACGAAGCTTTTAGACAGACCTTAATGAAAACCAAATATTAGTGGTCAACACTAATCAACTGATTTTGGAGCTTTTCAAGGTATCCAATCCTTGCTCGGTTTTGTAAGCACCCCAAGTTGATTATATGATCCAGATCCAACAGGACAAATGTTTAATTGTGCTTTATTGATTGATTAATAAAATTTTATAAATTTTGTTAACGATAAATATTGATTATTTATAATATAAAGTCTCTGGGACAACAATTAGAGAAATTAGACATTTTTAAATGTGATTGATTGTAAACACATCAATACTAGGACATTGATAAATTTAGTTTAAATTAACATATTTATATTTGCTTTCTTGAAGAATAAAGATAGTGAATCTCATAAATTATTAGTTAAAGTATTTATTTAGACTAACACATGAATGTTTGTTAACAAATAAATATATTGACAATCGATCTGCTTGATAATCTATATGAAATGTTATCCATGTATTCACGAGATTTTTCTGAATCACGTGGAATGACTAATATTTAAACTTAAAATCTTCGTAATAATTTGTGTGTCAATTATATATACTTTAATATCATAATTTTGTTATCGATAATGATATTGCAAATAAGATAATGGTCGAGTAATATAAAAAGTACATAAAAGCTGTGGGAATTAATAAAAAATTTATTATTCTAAATAATATAAAGTCGATATCTCAAATAACACAAATTTGATATAAGTAATGACAAAAATTAATAGCTATGGGTTCTTAAAAGAGTTTGGGATGCTCTACAATTATATTATTATCTTAAATCAATGATTTAATATGTAAACATCTTCTATACTCCATAAACTTTAGTGGGATGTAGTAAAAGGATTTAATTATCCGATTATTGTATATGAAATAGGTTTCATTAAAGTCAATATCTTTTCTCAACTGGGGGTAATGATATAATGTTAGATGTTATTCTTGGTCTATGAAAATTAGTTTCTTAATTAATAAATTAATTATAGTAATTTATCTCAACTTGTGAAGTCAATAACTATCTTCATTGTCAACATTAAAGAAAAACTAATGGGTCACACACTAAATTATATTGATAAATTAAGGTTAAATTATGTAAATAAAAGTTTTATAAAATAGTTTTAGAAACTATTGAGGTTAAATTATAATTATGTAAAAGTATTTGTTTTAATTATAAGTTTCCTAATTTGATTATGTAATTAGTTAAATTAATTCATAGTATTTAATTTAAAGATGATTACTAGTAAGATTTAGAATCCATTTAATTAAGTGATCTTAGTTGCCCTTCTATCGTACTGCTTCTTCACAGCGGAGCCATCCATTGCTCCAAATCCTCTCATCTTCTAGTGCCACTTTGGACTCTTTTGCAGCGTCTATGTCGACGATCATGTTTGAGCTTTACTAGGTAACTGCTCGATAAACTAGTCTAGAGGTGTTGGTTCGTGCTGTTCAGAATTAGATGAGTGAGATGCATTCCTAGATGAATGTGATGCATGCCGATACAGTATTTTGCACGCTTCAGAGAGTGATAAGGGTGATGATGCCAATTTCATTATCCCTAATTCTCGTGACTGCTTGTTTATGCTTGGTTCGACTGGCTTGTCCGATTTGTTCTTTTGCTCTACTCTCTTCATCTGTTGGTTATGATCATGGTGCCTCTGGTTGGAAAGAGGACCTTGATTTCGATGATTTTTTGGGGGGTAGTTCCATTTTTCTCAATGACACAAACAGGGGAGTAGATAACTAAGGACAGATACAATATTTTTCTTATAGCTTGTTTGTTTCATAGTTACATTTGTATAACTTGTGCGGGTGATATATATATTTTTTTATCTAAAAATTCTCTATATTTGCAAGTTTCCAGATAGCATAGACCATATATCATGTCCCAATTCACTTGGATGTTTCTAATCACCTTAAACATGTTTTATTAACCAGTTTTGAGGACTGATGCCACAGAGGACACTCACATTCTTTGGAATAAAGGCCTGTGCAGGGAACATCATGTAAAACCATGGTCTAGGGTGACCCAAGACGATGGGCAACAGTTGAAGGGGAAAATGAGGAGGGCTACACTTAATTTTTCTCTTAAGTGTTGATAACGAAATAATTGTTTATCAGACTCAGGATTAATGAGGAATTATTCTATTTTTAATGACTTATAATTTTAATTCATTATTTAGTCAATATATTTAATTAAAAGTTGTGAATTTTTTCAAATACATCATTTCTTTTTTGGTAAAATGTATTTTCGTTTGTTTATTTTGCAGAAGGAAAAATAGGGTACGAGTTATTAGACCGGTTGCCAACCGCCTTTTCTTGAAGAGACACGTTCTCTGGCTTGGTTGAGGATTTAAGATCCAACTCTTTTCTTCGTTCCCTCTCGTTATTTCATCACATTTTCTCTCTGAAACGAACGCCATGCACTCTTTACATTCAGTTGATAACTATCAAGATGAAGAGTCATCGTCACCGGCACCAACAGCTCCACCATATCCACATGTGCCGCTTCCTCCACCATCACTACCACTTGCTTCCCAAGTTAATGGCATTTCCATGAATACCAGAAATCGAACACGTACTTCTGATCCAGAAGCGATTTCTCATGCCCCAAAATCTTGGTCCACTGGTCTCTGTGATTGTTGTGAAGATGTTAGCACTTGTAAGTGCTTAAATTTTTGGGTTTTCAGGAAGTTAATAATGTCTTATCTAGTAGACCAAAATCGTAATGTTAGTGGAATTTATATAATCCTCTGTGCTTTGGGGCATGGTACCAGTACCAATGCTAAGAGGAATTAATAATATATTATTAAAAGCTCGTGCATTACTTTTGTGTAATTGTAGTTTCATCAACAGGGTGTAAGGGAAAGTATAATTGCATAGCAGTTTATGTTTCATTGACAATGTAACTCCAAAAGTTGATTCTGTTTTAACAAGCGATGATTTTTAAGTTTCCCCATCCATTAAATGAGTCGTGCTTTGCTAGTCTCATAAATAGTAATGATATACGTCCCTAACATACATCTTTTTGCAAATTACGGCCATTTTCTTTTCAAATTTTGATATTTGTAGTTAATTTTTTCTTAATTAAATGCGAATTATATGTTCTCCTGCAGGTTGCTTAACGTGTTGGTGCCCCTGTGTTAGCTTCGGACGGATTGCAGAAATTGTTGATAAAGGATCTACTCGTAAGTTTTGAGATTAATATGCAAAGTTTCTGGGGTTAAAACAAAACATATTTTAAAGATGATATATATTATAATTATTTGACGCAGCATGTGGAATTAGTGGAGCTCTTTACGCATTAATATTGTGCCTGACGGGTTGTTCGTGCTTGTACTCGTGCTTTTATCGATCTAAATTGAGGGGACAGTATTTCTTGGAGGAGAGCCCCTGCACAGATTGCTGCATCCATTGTTGTTGCGAGGAATGCTCTTTGTGTCAAGAATATAGAGAGCTTAAAAACCAGGGCTTTGACATGTCCATAGGTCTCCTTCTCTTTCTCAAGTTGACCTGTATACAACCAGGCAACGATAAAGATTTTACGCATAATATATAAAAACACAAAAACCTAGTCATACCAAATCTTAAAATGTAGACAAATAAATCAAACGTTCTCTGTATTAATAATTCTCTTGTCATCATTCTCTACTTTGTGTTCTTAATTAGGCTTTTGCTTCTTGTTTTTCAATTGCATAGGTTGGCATGGGAACATGGCAAGAAAGAAACGATTGGCTGCAGTAGAGGGAGACATGGGGCGATCGGGCATATAAGATTTCTTTGTTATTATTCTATTATGTGCTACTTATCTTAATGGGATGCTATTAATTATCAAACTCCTGAGAATATGTATTTTTTATTATGTGCATTAAATTTAATGCAACAAGTAACGGTGTATTGTAACTCCTAATTTGACGGGATAGTAGTATGCTGGCGTGAAACTTCAGGACTCTGTATCCTTCGTCGTTATGTAACTTGAGAAATTTTTATTATTATAATCTGTATGATCATCCAACATTTTTTTTTGGTCAGGTTTTTATTGAGAGTTGGGAGCTTTGATCAGCAGCCAACTATGTCTGTTGAAACTCAGGAGAAACTCTCTTTCCATTTATTTATTTATTGGGGAGATTTGGATGTAAGATCCTCAAGCTAGCTTTAGTAGGTCATGCTTTATTGGGAACCGGGAGCTTTGATAGGCTTGTCGTATATAGTGCCACTTAGAGATTTGCCTACTTTCAAGCTTTTGAGCCTTCTGTGTAGTTTAGACCTTTATATAGGAAAACTTTGCTTAAACCTTTTGCCTTTCCTTCCAACTGAAGAAAGAGATAAAACAAGCAGACATAGAGATGTCATCCTCTCTATTAATTATTTTTATGTAATTATTATTTATGATTTAATAAATTTACTACTCTTATGTTCTATGGCATAGGCTTAATTCCTTTACTTCCTGGTCCCTTTCTCCTTTATTTTCTTCAAGATGAAAAGGGGCGATAGCATGAAGATCAGACGACACATGCTTGAAGAATAAGGACGGTTGCCCATTTGCACTTGTACCCTAAGATTTAGTGCTTTCACAATATCTTTGCATTTTCTTTCTGACAAAGAATTGATTATATGCATGAACTTTTGAAGTATGCTGAGTGCTGAAAGATATTATTTGACAGTGTGGAGCAGCCCATTTTCTAAAGATTATGGCCATTAATTAATGGCCGAGAAGATATAAGTACAGTTCTCTTTCCTGAACCCTAAACGATTTTGAAATTCACGTATCAAAGTCGAGGTTGGTTAGATACATTTGAACTACCATGCGTGAATGTGAATCAAATAAGACATTGAAAGTGTTTGACCAAAATAAGTATGATAAAGGCAAAAACTTTGCGGCTTCAAAGGACAAGTGACGTTGAAGAGCTAGCATATTCCACGGTGGTCCTTAAAACAGGGAAGGGGCCGGCCGGGGCTCTTACTGAAAACGCTATCATTATATTGCTTGCGAACAAACTCGACGACTTGTCCAATCCAAGTCCACATTTATTTTATCTTCACCCCCCGGGGCGAAAGAATAATCCAGAATTCTACCCTTCAAGTCACAAGGAAAAAATTGTCCCAAACAGTTGTGTGAAAAGATGTTAATGGCAGACAGCATAACGTTTATCGGCGGATGGTGTTTTGACTCCAGTACTGCGTTACCGCATTTTTTTCTCAAAATGTAAACGATGTCATCACTCACACTCTCATCCTCAAAAGTAACATTTCCTTGCGGCAATTAAACCATATATACAATATGATAATGGCTACAGATATCGTCGTTTCACCCTTGAAATATAGAGTTTGCAAAGACTATCTTTGACTCATGGCTTAATTCCAATCTCAAATCTTGATTCCGGAATTTGGTCGGCTTGGATTCAAAACATGGGATCAGATTTTTTTGGTATCTTTGATTTTATTAAATATTAAGGTACAATATCATCAATTTAAATTATATTTTAAAAAATTTAATTTATATTATAAAATATAAAATTAAAAATTAAAAAATTAAAAATAATTTTAATTATTAATTATAAATATATCCTATATATTAATATTTAATAAAAAATATATTAGAATCATTGTCATTGATTAGAATTAGTCGCATTCAAGACCATGGCGCTCAAGCCACGCGGTAAACGATCATTCGATATATTTTAGTATTTCTGTCAAAGCACATCTCTTTCGTTAACTTAAAATGTCGTGTTTTCTCTCTGACATCCCAACACAAAGAAGCTTTAAGGGTTGTTTCATGCGTGTAGGGCCACAGCCATCCACCAACATGAAAGCGAAAAGACAAAGAAATTAAAGGTGATTAATCGAAGATGGCAAAGCACACCTCGTGTATTAAACTAAAATCACATATTTTCTTTCTGATATCCCAACAAAGAAGCTTTAGAGTTGTGATATGCGTGTAGAGCCACAGCCATCCACCACCATGAGAGCAAAAGGACAACAATCGAATATGATTAATCGAAGACTACTCTTTAACTAGCAGCAGGCACTGCATTTTCCTTTCATCTAATTAATCGCGTAGAATATCAAAAACAGCAGACCCCATCCTCATTTGGCCGAATCCACGTGAAGCCATGTGGCCGAAACCCAATTTCCCACTTGGCATGAAAAGATAGGATGATGACCCCTTCTTTATTTTTCCCTTCTTATATAAAGTAATGTGAAGGGGCAAACATTAAGCCACAAACATTTCAAACTTCTCTAATCGATTCAACATTTTCTTCACATTTCTATGAGATAAAGAAGAATGGCGACCTTTAGGCTAGATCCGAATTTAAGCTTAGAGATGCCTAAAAATCCCAATCAACATGGAGCTGTCATGGAAGAGATTCAAGGGCTCATTAGTGTTTACAGGGATGGAAATATTGAGAGACCCCCGATTGTTCCATGTGTCACTGGTGCATTGGCTCCGGACTTCGGCGTGACATCAAGAGACATAGTCATCGACAAACTCACAAACATATGGGCACGTTTTTATGTTCCAATATGTCATAGTACAAAGCTTCCTCTGCTTGTCTATTTCCATGGAGGTGGATTTTGCGTAGGCTCTGCTGCTTGGAGTTGCTATCACGAGTTCCTAGCAAGGCTGGCGAATAAAGCAGGATGTATAATCATGTCGGTTAATTATCGTTTAGCCCCAGAAAATCCTCTTCCAGCCGCTTATGAAGACGGATTTAAAACCCTGATCTGGCTGAAACAAGAAGCGATATCTGTGGCCGGCGAATGGTGGTCTAGACAATGCAACTTCTATAGTATCTTCTTAGCTGGCGACAGTGCCGGTGCCAATATAGCTCACAGTCTAGCCACAAGGCTTGGTAATTCTAACAATGAACATGAAACAGCGGTCTTGAAGCCTCTAATTTTCAAGGGTACGATCTTAATACAACCATTTTTCGGTGGAGAGGCACGTACAAATTCAGAGAAGTACTTGGCACAACCTCCGAGGTCGGCGCTGAGCTTGGCCGCCTCAGATACATACTGGCGATTAGCGTTACCATGTGGATGTAATCGTGATCATCCGTGGTGCAATCCGTTGGCGAAGAGTTCAAAAGAGTTGGAGGAGTGGGGGCTTTTGCCGACAGTGGTTTTCATATCAGAGATGGACATATTGAAAGACAGAAACTTGGAGTTTTGTTCTGCTTTACGGCAAGCGGGTAAGAGAGTGGAGCACGTGATGTTTAAAGGTGTAGGCCATGCATTTCAGATTCTCAGTAAGTCTCAGCTGTCGCAGACACAGACCCGGGAGATGATGGCCCATATTAAGGCTTTCATTACTCGCTGAGATCATTTTGACCTCTACGTGTCTCTTGTAAATACTAATTAATTAAACATTGTTTTTAGTGCATTACCTGTGGGGAAACAAATGGTTAGCACGAAATGATATCTCAAGTAAATCTCTTGCAGGAATCTTTCGTCAAAGCGCCTAGTTTTTAATCTTGTGAATAGAATACTGTAATTTGTTATCAATGTTTAAATGTGGTGAAACCGACGACAATCCTTTGTAATTTGTTGGTTGCTTATATTTCCTTTCCTTGTTTTTACCTTTCTCTCTCTCTCTCTTTTTTTTTAAGTGGAAAGTTGTCTGGGGACAAGATGTTAGTGCTTGGCAGGTATGACATCAAGAGCGTAGAACGAGCAGTGCTGCGACTTATCGTGGGTTACTTTTTGATAGGCCCCTACAAGAGTCTAGCGTAATGTTATTGTGGATTACAATTTCTACATGATTCAGGAAAGTTGTCCCTATTTTGAACCATATGTAATTCAATCTAATCTTCAATGAGTTTGTCATTCGATTAAGAACAACATATTTAGCATACCATACATATGATCATCATTCCACACCGGTATATCACTACCATATATCAGCAGAATTTCAAGCAAATTAAAACTGGACGACCAATGATTGTACTCAACCAACTCAAAAGCATTTTTACATTTGTTCCGATCTTTACCTTCTTTTTCTTTGGATAATCAAAGATAAAAATATGTTAATTGGTATATGATCAAATCACTATCATGAAAAATATATGGCAAAAGCAAGATCAATTGCTACTCGGTTGCTCTGTATGACAAATGAAAATGCCCTCATTTCTTTCACAGGTTGTGTTACATCTAGGGAACTTTGGGAATCTATTTCAAGGCTTTACTTTTCTCAAAGCAATGCCATAATCATGCAACTCATACAGACAAATTGACCATCAATGACTATTTCCAAAAAATGAAAAGCATTGTAGATGCATTAGTCATAATAGGGAAAAACCTGAATGAAGAAGACCTGAGAGCACATTTTGAATGGTCTTGGATCTGAGTAAGAATCCATTATGATCAACATTTCTTCAAGAATTGAACTAATGACCTTAGAGGATGTGTTTGCTTTAACTTCTTATATTTGAGAGCAGACTTGAACACAACAAATCCTTGGATGGATTCAAGATGGAAGCAAACCTAGCTTCAAATAGTAGCAACTAGAACCAACAGAAAAGAAAAAAAAACAACTCTCGAAGAAACCAAGGAAATCAAAGCTTTAGAGGTAGTAAAAGAGGCATAGGCGGGGATAAAACTTACCAAGGAAGGAATCAATCGAAGCTAACTTGTCAAATATGCAATAAGGTTGGACACACTGCCTCAGCATGTTGTCATAAATTTGATTAGGATTTCGAGCCTAAAATCATCAACAATCAAGGACAATCATCTGCTTACATGTCAACACATAAATCTAAAGGAGACGGTGGTTAGTATCTTGACAATGGGGTTATAAACCATAGCACAAGTGAGTTGGTAATTTATCCACCAAGTGTGAATACAAAGTTAAGCACAAACTCATTGTAGAGAATGTAAAGAGACTTACAATTGTACATATAGGGAACAATTTTTTATATGTTAAGAGGGAGAGTTCTATATTACAAAAGTCAAGTTCTCATTTCTCACACCTTAAAATTGAAGGAAAAGCTAATGAATAAGTTTCATAACTTTGAGCTTAGAGGGCATTAAGAATGCTAAGAACCTGTAAAACATTGTTACAATCTTTTTATTGGGAATCAATGAAAAAAGAGGTAGAGCATTATGTAACAAAAAGTCAAATTTGTCAACAAAAAAAGTACAAGGCTCAAACTCCATGGGGACTTTTTCAACCTCTTCCAATACGGTCACAAGTGTGATAAGACATTTCTTTGGATTTTGTGGAAGGCCTTCCAACTTTACGAGAAAAAAATGTTATATTAGTAGTAGTTAATTGCTTCATAAAGTATATTCATTTCTTATCCTTGGCAACCTTTATACTGCAAAAAAAGATGGCTGAAATATTCGTCGAAGGAATGACTCGACTGCATGGTATGTCAAGAACTATAGTAAGCAATTAAGATTCAAATTTTTTAAGCAATTTTTGGTGAGAATTTTTTAAGTTACAAGGAACAAAACTTAATATAAGTTTAGTCTACCACCCTCAATCTGACGGTCAAACAGAATAGTATTTATAATGCCTTTGTAGCCAATATTCTCATTCATGAGAATCCAATTTAGCTTGGACTGATTTTTGGTACAACACCACATTTTATATGGCTGTTAAAATGATTTTTTTTCAAGCACTCTATAGACGTCCCCCGCCCTACATTGTATGTTATACGGAAGGCACTTCAGCCATCAATCAAGTAGATCATTCTTTAGTACAACGAGATTATTTGCTTAAAGAGCTCAAGAATAGTATAGAAAAAGTACAAAAGCATATGAAACACTAAGCTAACAAGAAAAGGCAAGATGTCACTTATGAAATTGGTGAGTGGGTTTTTCTCAAGTTACCACTTTATCACCAGTAATCGATTTTTCGTTGAGCTCACCAAAAGTTTTTCTAGAAATATTTTGGACCTTACAAAGTTTTTGAACATATCAAACAAGTAGCTTCTCAGCTAAATTTACTATCTTTCGCTAAGGTCTATCTTGTTTTTCATGTTTTACTATTAAAAAATAATTGTATAGCACTAGCAAGGTTCTTACAAAGATTCCCTCAATAGCAGAGAATTGACAATCTAATTTAAAACCAATTGCAATTAAGGAATTTCATTGGATCAAATGTGGTGTCAAGTTAGTGGAGGGGGTTTTAGTTTTGTGGAGATCTTTGCCGGATTCTGATGCAATGTGGAAAGAATATAATATCCTATTACTAACCTTGAGGATAAGGTTAATATTGAAGGGAGAAAGGACGATAGGCCACGTTGCAAATGAAAGCCAAATTATCAATATTGTACCAATTATTTGCTATATGTTCGCATATGATGATAGTTAGTTGGGCAAGTGGAGTAATTAAGCACATACAATTTGTTAAAGAGTTTTTCATTTTCAGTTTGTGGGTTTTTTTTCTTGAAAATAGTTACTTCAATTTTGTCATTGAGGATAATTATAAATAAGAATAGACGTGTGAGGTTAAAGAGGAGAAGAATTTATTTGTTACTAAATATGGTTTGTTCTCACTCAATAATTTCAGTTTGTTTATTTTTTTTCATTTTTATTTTGGTCTGTTTGCTGAAGATTGGTACCTATCATTGTCTAGTCGGATACAGGGAATATCATTATTCTCAGGTGATGGACATGGAAATGCATCAATGTTGAATTTTAGGAGTAAAGAAAAGGGTATTGCAGGGGGCAAATCTACCTTCTATAAGTTCAAGAAACTTGATTTTAAATGCTGTAATGGCATGAAAGATCCAACAGGATAGATATATCGCGCTGAACAATTCTTTAAGTTTCAACAAAAAAGTGAAGATGATAAATTATCTATCTATGGCTAGCTATCATTTGGATGGAAATGTTTATGTCTGGTATCAATTGTTTAAGGAGAAAACGGAGGGGGCAAGCTGGGAGAATTTTAATTGGTAGTGGAAGCGATTATCAAATGGATTGATCAGCTCTTTCACGGGGAGAGAAGTTTAACGAAGGAACAATAGGTTGGTTGTTTCCTTCGTTAGTTGATTAAAGGAAGGTATAAGGGTGGATGTACCAACCTCAAACTTAAAGACCCTTTCTGCAACAATTGATCTTGCACGATTGTGTGAATCTAGAATTCTTGACACGAGACCGGGTAAATTTTCAAAAGCAAGGAGATCGACAATAACTCTAGGAGGACCACCTTTCCTTCTCCATCTCTTACAAGAGCTAAAAATCCAGTGATTCAAAAACTAAGTCCGGATAAATTAAAAAGAAAGGAGAGATCACGGCTAATGTTTCAATTACGATGAGAAGTTTTCAGCCGAACACTGTTGTAAAAAGTTGTTTTTGGAAAGATGGAGATTTTCCTTCCACGGAAGTGACAGAAGAGACCATAGAAGAGGCTGAGAGTACAATTGATAAAGAGAAAAATATCTAATTAAAATTATAAATTAATACTAAAAATTTATAATTTTAATTAGATATTTTATAAATTTATATTTAATATTTAATAATAATATACGTCTAATTTAAAAATATAAAAAAAATTACTAAAAATCAATTAATATCCGTACAAACTTGATAATTATTAAATATTTATTTAAAAGAGTTTGATAATAAAATGTCAAATTTTGAGTGAGTTAGGTATTAAATTTTTGTAAATATTCAACTTCATAACTTTGACAAATATCTTAGCCTTGTATAAATTCCCTTGCCTGTCTTTTCATGCAACATATATGAACGAATATTTCCACAGAAGGACTCCCTAATTTGCAAGATAACCCAATGATTTTTGTGGTATCGATTGCCTTTCAAAATATGGTCGTTCTATTCTTTTGAAGCACCCTTACACAACAAACTCCATTGCAAATGTCTTCTTTGATAATATTTTTAAATTACGTGGATTGCCCAAAACCATAGTATGTGATAGAGATTGAGTGTTCACAAGCTCATTTAGAAAGGAATTATTTCACTTGAACGAGTTAAATTTAACTTCAGTTTCACCTATCACTCGTAAATCGACAGCTAAACTGAATTGGTCATTTGTACAGGAGAAATATACTTGAGATGCTTTGACAGTGACAAGCCGAAAAATTGGGTGGTTTAGTTGCCATGGGCAAAGTGCTATTATAATACTAGTGTACATACATCAACAAGAAAAACACCTTTTGAAATGATCTATGGATGCGAAGTTCCTTCTTTATTGGCCTGTGTACATGGCATTGCCTAGGTAGAGTCTATAGAATAACTTTTGTTTGTCAAAGATAAGGTAATACATGAGACGAAATACGTTTTGAACTTTGCACAAGAAAGAATGAAGTCATGTGATACTAAACATACAGAAAGAGAGTTTCAGGAAGGAAACTTCGTGTGTTTAAAGCTCCATTCATATCAACAACTAACTATTGCCCAATGAAAGAGCATCAAACTGAACCCTAAATATTATGTCTCATTTCAAGTTTTTTCTTGAATTGGAAAGGTTGTTTACAAATTGAAATTGCCTAGCATTTCTAGGCCTCATCTTTGGCCTAGCATTTCTAGTATTTCACATATACTTACTAAAGAAGAGAATTGGAGACAATGAGATACCCGAGCCAACTTTGCTACATAAGAAGAATATTTTCCACCACCTTAGGCCTAAGCTGAGTTGGATTCTCACATTTGCAAGGGTAGTGCCAAAACTTATCTTTTGCTGAAGCTGCATGGGAAACAACTATAGAAATCAAGGCAAGATACCCTTATTTTTTCCTTGCAGACAAAGAAAGTTATAAGGGAGATCGGATGTTAGATGCGTTTCCAGCCCTACCATGCAACAAAGGATAAAGAAAGGATCATAGCAAGCACATCTAATAGTTTTCATATTCAATAAAAGAACAAAATTCTATCTAATATGTGTGTTACCTATGTCTATGGTTTTTAGGATAAGTTTACCTTCATTTGTTTTTCGAGTTATATTTATCTTGATTCACCTCGAGTTAAGTCATTTTAAAAAGTTTAAGCATCCCTCAAAATATTCTAAAAACTATTTAATTGTTAAAATAAATAAATTACGTAAGATCACAACCTACTCGCTTACAGACTTGTTACTCGTTCTATTTTTATTAACGCAACACACAGACAACTTTATCATTTTATAAGATTCATTCCCTCAAAAATTTTAATATTCTATGCAAATCAATGGTGAAAAAATCCAATGCATACTAAGACAAACATATAAATATAAAGAACTGAGTTTTTGTACTTATTTTTTTAGTGATTTTTGGTCGATTTCAATATTAGTGCAGCATTATGCTAGAATTTATTATGATTGATATTAGAATTTGTTTGGATTATATATGACGTTAAATTATTAAATATTTTGGTTGTGAAAACCTAAAAATAAACCTCAAAAAGAATTTTAAATTTATTTTAAATAAAAATAATTTGTAAGTATAAAATTATCAACAAAAAAAATAAAATTGATCATTTTGATAAAAATATTTTTAATTTGATCATTTATGTAAACAAAGTAAAAAATAAAGTTATTTTGAGATGTTTTCTGCTAATTTTCTATTAGTGAATTGATTTATTCTCTTTGATATTTAGTTCCAAATACCAATTTTAAAATATTTACCCGCTTACTTTCAGATAGTAGGTTTTATTAGTATTTACTACAGTATAGAGACATTCTACAAATACAATTTTTGTAGGAGTTAGAATGTAATTACTCATCAGATTGCAATTAATTGAATATTGAGAGAGATTTTAATTTTTCAACAGTTTTTGAGTTAAAAAAGTGGAGCTGCTATAAAAGGGAGGTAAGTGAGCATTTCCTGAAAACTTCTACAAAGGCGAGTTTTTCACGAACCACAGGGAGGTATGTGATAAAAACCTAGAAACACAGCAATGAAAGGCAACTGAATCCTAACCGAAAGAAGCAAACTTCAATGTTCTGCTTTCCATATTATTTGAACGCCAACCTTACTTGTTTAATCGTTTAATCTAACAATCCGTTAGTTCTTGCTCAGGAAATTTAGACAAAGTACAAGTTTCTCCATGTCCCATCTCATTGATAGGCAAATTTCGTCCGCATTATCCTGGAATGCTTTGGGACAATAACGAGGAAATAACAACCGTAACCGACTACAAAAATCATTTTGCTTGTGAAAAATAGGAACAAACAAAATACAAACCAAGACACAACATGCCTCCGAGTCAATTATGTGATATGCTTCTAAGATACATTAGTTTAGTAGCCCAAAATCGTTTTACATGCCAATCAAAAAAAATACAACCGCACAGCACTACAAATCAAAGCAATAGGAAAAAAAAAGATGACATTAAACTGAAGGCCAAAAAGAATATAACATCTCCGGCTAAAGATCTTCAATAAAAGAGTAAATTCAGAGATGAATTCAATCAATCAATGATAAACGCTGATGATGCCTAGCTAGACATCATCACATGATCAATCGACTGAAGGGCTTGAATGGCAAAAAACCGGACATCAACATCTGGATCCTCGCTAAGCTCAACCAAACAAGGACGGACCGTCCTCTCTACCACCTATTCAATGATTCAGACCAAGAGATGAAAAAGACTAATAGAAATACAAGGAACAAAAGGGTGTACACATAAAAAGTATCAGCATTGAAAGATTTAATAATAAAAAAGAAAAAAAAATAAAAGACAAACTGTAAAAATACATACAGACTGGTCAACAATGGGAATGAGAGACTGCAGTACTTTTGCCATGTTAAACTTGACGTTAGGTACTCTGCCAAAGGTGAATCAGACCAACAATCAGAAACCAGCTATACCAGATAATCCACGTGGACTGCCAGGTTTCACAAGTCCAAATACCTGTCTTTTGATGAATTGACAACCACTGGCAACAGCTTAGAACAAGTGATTTCTGATCCCATGACAGGAGCAAGGAGAGAGATGGCATGCAAAACAATCATCCGATACAAATAGTGTGGATTATTAATCATCTCCAAAACCTGCCCAGATGACAAACCAACTTCAGCTGTTTTGTGAAAAGAAAATAGTGCACAAAAGAATAAAAAAGACTGGAAAAAGAAATTACTGAAAAAAAAAGTGAAAGGCCGTGTGGGTTTGTCAACTAACTGATGAAAACAAAATTAACAGATTCATATGCGAAGTTATTGCACCACTTCTCCATGGTGCACAACAACATTACAGCAGCGGAAAGGCTGAGGAAAAATATCTTACCCTTGTGCAATAAACCAATCATCAAAATGAATTTCTCAAAAATCTAAATCATTAAGCCCGCAGCATGCAAGAATGAGTTGAATTGCATTTCATACTTAAAGCTCTCTAGTCATATTTCAAAGTAAATAGATTAATAGAGAAGCTAGCAGTTCATCATCAAAATCAGAGGACAAACCTGCGGAATTATGTGCTGCATTGCCCACTCAGGACCAAATTCTTCAGCAAGACGCTTCAAATTGTTAGCAGCAGCATCACGAATAGAATAAACCTGCACCAAGCACCATGGTGAAATAGTTCATACAACTGCAAAAGGATGCACTTAAATGTAAACTGAGTGGGAAATGCATTACACACAAAGGTGCAAGGAGCATAAAAATCTTGTTATAGAAAATTGTCAAACAATATCCTCAATAAAGGGGTGAAGATTGATAAGATTCAACATATAATAGAGAACTACTTCCATTAGCAAATATGAAAAGATGCCATTGCAGTCCAAAATTTTAGATTCTAAACCCGCTCTACCAAGAACAAATGTCGAACACTTAACAGAGACACAACAAACATGCCAACAAGAAGTTGCATGGAACATAAAATGCAGATAAATTGTTCAGAAAGACATGGCCAAAAAAAAAGAAGGAACCACCTAATATGCTTAGATATTTGTCACACAAGGAGAAGCACAAACCTTATCCTGTAACCACTGCATACAAAGGGCACCAAGTTTATCGTTGAAAAATCCAACACCCAACTGACTGGCCAACAAAGGTATATACTCTATTATTGCAAGACGTACTCTCCAGTGTCTATCCTCTGCAAGCTCAACAATGGCTGGTAATAAGGATTGAGACAATAGATCAATTCCAATAACCTGCAGGAATGACTTGCTTCAGCAGGATGAAAAAGGAAAGAAAAAGTGAAGACCATACAATGGAGTAAGATGTGCAATATGATGCCAATCATCCTTTGGCAAGATGGTTAGTACCCAAGCACTCCATTTGGAAGGAGTGGGTTTGAATCCTCCAAATGGAAGCAGTCCTCCTCCCAACTAAAAGATGGGTACAAATAGTCTAATTTGGAAATGAAATTCTGGGCTGTACTATAATAGTGTTGATGTAACCACTGGGTAGACCTTTAACTATAATGCTAGAAGAAAAAGGGAAAAAAAAATACTTGCAATATGACAGAAGCATTTGTAGTATCATTTCAATAAGGAATGCCAAGAGCAATTAGACAAAAATCCGCAAAGAAGCAATCACAGGCATACATTGCATTTCTTTCCTCAGTAACAATGTATAACAAAATAAAACTTGACAAAAGAAGAATAATCCCCAGAAACAATTAGAATTTCAAGTTATTCAGCATCTAATACATTCTCAACTGCTATATATCCACACAACCCTTCTCAGCTCATTCCCGCAATTCCCACTTCAAAAAAAAAGAAGGAAGAAGGAGAAGGTTGAAAAAAGGCCAACTAATAATGAGCCAGCTACTATCCACCTCTGTTTATGTTAAGGGGTTAAAAACATATATATAGATATACGACAGAGTATGCTACTATTATGCACATGCCATGATGCAAATAAGTTAACCCAACAAGCAGCGTACACAACACTTGTAGCCACTCAACTCAATACAGTATTCATTTGGTTAACAAATTGCAATTTTCAAACAACACCCAAATAATATAGATGCTGAAATAGAAAGGAGACCACATAATATGAAAATATAGGTCTGATTGAAATAAGACACAATTGACCTGATTCACTTGATCAAGCTTGCTGATTATATTGAGGCGGACATCAGGAAATTCATCCTTCAAAAGAGAAAGAAATATTGGAAGAAGCTGCTCAATTGTTGCATCCTTCACAAACACAAAAATAAAGTTAAAAGTCCATTGCATGCAAATTACATTAATGTGCAAGGCTAAAACTGCAATACACATGCTAATGTGCCAAATAAACATAAGAGTAGGCACCATAGTATAATGCATGATATGTTAGTCAAATTCTTCCAATCTTCTGACCAGAGAAGTTTCTGGACCATTATGCAGTATTTTACCTTCCCCAGGACAGGAGCCATCCCCATTATTACCGAAGCCAAAGCAGAACGGACATGCTGAGAAGAATCTGATGACAATTCCTACAAAAGATTGTTGCAAAGCATTGAGATTCATAATATTAGAACAAAAATCAGGTACCTAGTAGATTTCCATCCTAACCCAACAGGATAAAATAAAAAAACTTTTGAATATTCAAAAGCATAAGCACCTTCACACAAGGAAGAAAATGTTGGATTGCAAGTTCGGGATTTAAAATCCGGCAAAACTTAGTTACTTTGCCAGCTGCTGCTATACGTACTTCAGCCTCATTGTCTCGAAGTAACCGTACATATGCAGGGACCAAGTCCGTCCTTAAGAATACAACCAAAATATGTCAAAAGCATCAAAAAGAATAGAACAAAGACAAAAATTAACACATATCATGAAAGGGATTGTTGATAAAACTAACATGGTTGAAAAGGGTTAACTATTTGCTAAATTTCCTAGGTAATTAGTTTGAGATGAAGTATGTGTGACAGAACTGGAAGTATGAAACTTAAGCAGCAAGTACAGAGTCAATATAATACTAAAGTTGCTGCTTAATAGCATAAGCAAATGACAGTCATGACTTCAAAAGAGATATACCTAGTAGGCTCAGGCCCCACAGCTTCACAAAGTTCATACAATTGATTTGCAACCATATAGCGCACACGCCAAGATTTATCCTGTTCAGGGTCCAAGCAAAGAGCACGAAGAATAAGCAAACAGATATTAAGATATCCAAACTTATAACTATCATAGAATTTTTTTCCTTAAGCATCAGGCATACAAATCACACTCAATAGCTTGACCTAAAAAAAAAGTTGTTTATAAAAACGAAGATATGCATGGCATATTTTCCTCATCAAACAACAGGATAAATAGTCTCTGATAAAATCTAAGAGTAATACCTGTTCATTTTGAATGAAACCCATACACATAGCCAAGGCAAATAAAAGTCCACTTTTCACAGAATTTCAAAAAATATATGACAAATTTTCAATTGTTTGAAAGATACAGTAAATGCTCCAAACAAGATATTAGAATTTATCCCTTCCAAGCAACAGCTTTCCTAGGATCCCCTAACCTAATCCCAAACTATCCATTTTTTTTCTCACAGCCAAGACTCAATGACTTTTTTCTTTAAAAATAGTATTATACTAAAAAAAAACAGGTGCAAAGCCTAGAAAACAGGAAGTATACAGACGGCAACAATCACAACAGCTGATTGCTTATCAATGAACTCCACCAGCGATTGTGTTTTCAAATAATCTTAAACTAAGGAAAACAACAAATAAGCCAACAAAAACAATTCACTGTTGCTTCGTTACATAGAATTCCGTTGGAGTGCATCATAGTATACGTAAAATTCTTATCTGCAGTAGCTACTACATTAAGAAAAATGTATACCAAGGAGAACAGTGCATAAGTCTGAGATTCACAGTAAAATTCTTATCTGCAGATTGGTAGCAAATTCATTTTCCAGATTGAGGGACTGTACTAAATGCCTTTACAAATTATCCTCTTTGAAGACTATAAATCTTTCAGTTGATTTCAATAGGTACCTCAAGGAAAACTACTCCAGTTTAACCTAATCTCATCCTATTCAGACACAAAACAAAAGCTTCATTCAAAGGTAAAAGAAGAATGAAGAGGAAGGACAAGAAATACTCTAAAGAGGACATAAAGAACTATATACATCTTTATCTTCGTTATTAAAGCCTAGCACCTCAGATTCAGCCACATCTTTTTTTTTCTCACTCATCCCAACAACTTCTCCACAGATGTATTCATCTGTAATATTGAGTCACACAATTGACATTGGTACCATAAACAACCCAAATAAAGTAAGCAATTGGTTTGAACTATATGATTATTATTATTGATCCAAAACGTCAAAAGCAACTGTATACTTAAGTGAAGTGCATTGGCAGATATTTTCCTAGAGAAAACAAGTTTATACATAAAAATGTATAACCATCAGCAAAACAACTACTTCTCCATCATGTACAAGATCTTCACAATAATCACAAATCAGACACTAAATTAGCATTGAACCAAAAATACAGTTCAGAAGTAAGAATCATCAACACAAGTGTACCTGAGAGAAATTCACAATAACAGGGAGAATATGTGCTACACAATCCTGGGGTTCCAACAACTTTCCAAGAGCTGCACAACCCTCAACAGCCAATAATCGAACAGAATCTTGATCTGAGATAGATGTTAATTTTCAAAAACTCATAATGGAACTCATACATGCAGCAAACTTTATATAACACAAAACCATAAAAGCAAAAGGTAAGCCACTATCATAAAATTGGTATTCAAGAATATTAAACAAAGAAAGTGAACTATCTATGATCCGAATGACATCTGTATATATGTTTGACCATTCCTATGCTGTTCTCAGCATAATTCCTCACAGAGTTCAATATCTTATGATAAGAAAACAGTTTTCGTCAGATATGGCCACATTGACATCTTTACCCCATATAACTGTGTAACATCAAAGACTGTTAGTTAATTCTTCTTTTTTTTGGAGGGGGGGGTTGTTGAGGATTGCCCGGAGGAAACCACATATAGTGGACAAAATACCATAAACAAAGAAATTTCCTACTTGAAGCCAAAATTGGTAGTATCTGCATGTATTAAATCTTTAACAATCATTTATTCCTATTCCAGTTAGTCGAATCTACTACTAGTTCATATATGTCATCACAAGTATGTTAGCCCTAATTACCATAACGCCCAAGATAGTTATAAAATAAGAGTCCGCTGAGATTTAAGGAAATTTGGGCAGATATTTTAAATCAATTTTTCTTGTTTCCAAATTTGTTTTTCTGATCTAATTTCCTAAAATGTATGAATAGTTAGCTTAGAGATTCAACTTCTAGGCTAGAAATCAGATCTAATTTAGAAGGATCATAGTCAAATCCCAAACATATGAATTAGTACTGTTTCTCTAAATAAAGGCGAGAAAGTATTGGTTCCTCTGTAAAAAATGTAAGTTGGAAAATTTGAGCTCAAGAATAGCATAAAACATTTTCACATGAAGAATGCGTCTTTTTGTCAATTGTACCCTATGCATCACAATAAACAAACAGGGAACTTTTTGAGTCCAGAAAACTCCACTAAATCAGACTCGACGACACAGACATGAATCCTTCTCAATTAAAAAGTTAAATCTTCTGATTTTGAACTCCAGTTTCTAGGCTATCAGGCCTCATCAGAATCCATCCATAACTCACTGCTACTTTCCCATCACAGACATATCATCACCATAAGTTACGTTTTCTTTTCTTTTTGTTTAGGCTTACAGCCACTATAAATAGAGCCTTAATTTTAATTTTTGAGGTCGACTTGATGTTATTGATGAGTCACTGAATAAAGTGTTTTGTTTTATCTAATTCTTCCACTGTTTCTCTCCTTTCTTTCTGAATTTTCACCTTTTTGTCTCTAATTTTCTCCCTTTTCTCTGATACCAACAGATGCAGCATCAATAAGAAGAAAATAAGGGAGAAAATTAGAGAGGAAGGGGAGAAAAATCATAAAGGAAGGGGTAAAACAATGGAAAAATTAAGGTGGAAATCAGAAAACGTTATTAAGAATCCATCAATAATATCAAGTCTACCCCAAAAACTGAAATTAGGAGCCCCTTTATATTGACCATAATAAATTCTACTCTTAACAAAAACAATGAGAATCAAACCAACTAAAATAGGTAACTCACACACGACTCTAAAACAGAACTAAAGCCTAATTTACGTAAAATAACAAAAATTAAAATAATGCTACAATTAGTCTAGTTCTTTACATCATACACATTGCACATTCTACCCATCTACCACACTCAAACAAAAGAAAATGTTCTCAGACAACTTCATTGTATCAGATGAAGCAAAAAAGGGGACAAAATCCATCTCAAATTTATGAGTTGATGTATCTATTGCAAAGACTGCAGCTACTAATACTTTCAAGCCTGCTCAACTATATCCTTCCCTAACTCATGGCTACTCTGACCAAGCATTACATCCCCACAGCCTTTATCCTGTAACAGATCAACCTTCAATTAACATACAATATGTGCCATCCAGTTATCACAATTTCACGTTCGCTAATACATGTTTCATTCTTTGCATGCACTACCAATTTATACCAACACTAAATCTTCCAATTTCCAAGTAAGAAGACAAAATCACTTTCGAAACCAAGACCCAGAGAACCGTAAACAACAATCGCCTAATTTATAGAGCAATAGGTAACAAAAGATGCATAAAATTTTCCATTGGTACAATTACAGCCAACGGTCAGAACATACTGTAGATACCCACTCCATGAAGTGCCAGAGACTATATCAAACAATTAAAATAGGCAAACAAGCCCTATATCAAACATGTATTAAATAGTCAATTACCATCCTGTGTAAGATCCTCAAATATGGACATGATGTCAGTCTTCAAATGAGCAGGTTCAACAGTTGCAGCAAATTTCCCTAGATTTGATGCAGCTGACCTCCTAACCATGGGCATATCATCTTGACACAGCTGCGTATATATTGACCGCAATTCTGTTTTTACCATCTCTGGGGCACTTGGGTAAGCAATGTGAAACAGCCCACATGCAGAAACTCGAGCCGTAAACCATTCACCAGCCGCCAGCCTCTGAAGATATGAACTTAAAACATATAGAAACCTAGAACTAAAAAATAGTGGCTAAACAAGGGAAAATAACAAAATATGTTGCCAATAAGGAATTAGCAAACACAACATGCACACACACACATTCATTATTGAATAATAAATAACAATGTTTCCATATCAACTAATAGCAACAGCGAAAGTACCTCTAGAGACAGAGATTCTCAGAGAGAGTTACAATTACATCTCAAAATACTCCAAATCCAATACACTGACTTCTTTCTCTATCTTTAACCTCCAATAAACAGACGTCATTAAGGTGACAGATGAATAATGTGCAGTAAAAGGCGCAAACATAAAGCTGATGGAACTCGTTTCCACTACCCAAATAGATGTTAAAATTTAACAAGGTAGATAGTTTTCTGAATGTCTAAGAACAAATTGGCTCCCAAATTCCGAACACAGTGACTAAGCAGCAAAGAATCCTTCTCAACAATGGCAACCATATAACATTCAAAAGCAACATAATAAAATATTAATTTCAACAAATAAACATAAAGAAGCAGCATTATCTAACCTTGACCAGAGGAATAAACCAATCAACCAAGTCACTCTCCCTCATCTGAGACCCAATCCTACACAATGACTCCACAGCTTTGTCCCTCACACAGGTCTCCTCAACCATACAAAGGGTCTCCAGAGGCGGAAGTAAAACATGGGCATGTTCAACACCACCGACATATGGAATAAACACCCCCAACTCTTCTGCCATTGCAAGAAGCACCTCATCATCATCATCATTGTTTTCACTGAGAAATGGAATTAATTCCCTACGAGTTCGCTCCTCCCCAAGAGCACGTGCAATTGTTGACAATCTACGGATTGAGTTCAACCTGAGCTGGATGTCATCGTTTTTCAGCTCGTCTATGAGAACAGCTATTGGGTATAGTGGTTCATCAACCATAGACATTATGTTTCAAAGATCTTTCGCAAGCGTCTCACAATCAATTGTTTTCACAGGACCACTGCAAACCATATGAATTACAAATAATAAATTATCAAAAACTAAAAGCAAAATCCACATTTTACTAAAATAAAAAATGAAACTAGTGTAGTTACTATTTAAAGTCTCCAGTAACTAAGTACATTATATAAATTTAACCTCTTTGCACGAGTCAAAAAATGGGGTAAGCCCAGATAGAACTTGAAATCCAAGAACAGCCAATCACAATACTATACAGCACCAGATCCCAAATTCTATGATGTTAGCATTTAGACAGATTTTATGCAAGTAAACAGAGAACAACTGAAAATCACGTCAAATAACAACTTTGAGATCTGGGACAAACCCTAGACTTCAACTCTACAAATTAAGGCAATTGTTTAGAAAATTAAAAAAAAATGAGACTAATACACGATTTTCGGAGCATAAAACATATCTGCAGCGTTTGTTAACTGTTAAAATGCAAGAAAGTGGAAGCGAAACGAATAATTGATCGATTATGAAGGACCGAAAAATTTAGTAGAAAAGAATTATCAATTAAAAGCGATGCCTAATAGAACTAATGGTAAAATGAATCAAGTTTTCTTCCATGAAACATTTCTAAGGAACGAAAGTAACAAAAATCATAAAACTCAATAACTAGAACTTTATTTTCGAGACCGGAGATTATTCGGCAATTAATCGGCTAGCGAGAAGAGAATTATAATTACTATTGATTCATGAACAAATAATAGAATCAAAATTACATTAAGTGAGAAATGAAGACGCTCTCACCGATCTCAATGCCTTCCCGGCGCGTGCCTCTGACCCGAAAGAGAGAAGAATATAATTGTTTCTTTTCTAGTCTTTTTTTTTAACCCTTGGAATTATCTACTCAGGCCCATAAAACCCGGCCTGTAATGAAATCTATTATGCTGGCCTTCTTTGGGCTGAAGCGGCTATTTACCACGGCTGCCAGACTCCAAAGCTTCGCAGTCCAGTCAATCGGTTTAAAATTATAGTGGGCAAATGTGAGTGGTCTCGTATGCTTAGGTTGTTGATAATTTTATGTTAGATTATTTTGATTTATCAATGAAAGCATTAATCTATTTTAAATAAAATTATGTTATGAATTGATTAAACTAAAATATAGACATTGGTAACTTTTAACTCTTAATCTTTCCCCGTAAAATTTAATATACATCTTAATTTTAATCTCGTACCTCTTAAGAATTCATGATTTATTATTTTATTATTACATTTATTTTATTTTTTGATTATACAACTATAAAAAATATATATATATTTTTGTTTCATACACAATTGAAATGAATTTATAATTTTGATATTTTTTATTTATTTTTTTGTATTATTTATTAATAATTTTTTAAAAAAAATTATATATTTTATTTTTAAAATTTTAATTTAATTTGTATGACCTATTTTGAGGTTCCACGTAGTATCTCACATAAAAAAAAATAACAATAATAATAATAATTTGTCGTGAACAGTATTTTTGGACAACAAATTCCCTAACTTGTCTTTAGATATTTTGTTCCAAAAATTTACAAAAAAATAATAATAAATACAAACTAGTAAGCTAATATATAAAGTTGTGAATAACTGAGATTGCAAAACTGTCAAGGGTGAATTGGGAAGACATGCATGGTTTCGATTTCTATAAACCTTATTCTGCATGTTTAGGGTAAAAATTCATTTTTGTTTTTTGAAGAGCTCCTTGGGTTTTATTTTTTTGAACTAAATAGGCTTAGAAGGATAGAGGTTCGGTTTTGGCATGTAAATATGATGCTGTTGGGTTGACCTGGATGTATAATTGAACAAGAAGGTAAATGGTTGTGTTTCCAAGATTTTAAAGTTGAAACTACGTTAAGCTCTCTCCTTATATTTCGTAAAGGCGACTCATTATAATTTTGCAACTGCCTTGGTGAAATTCACAGAGAGAGTTTAGTGTGTTTTTTTAGTTTTCATCCAATTAATTTCATAGAAGTGATTAGGTAATCAAAGGGTGCAAAGCCTACATCTTAAATTTATTTTTAATAAATAAAAAAATTAAATTGACGATTTAAAGTTTGAAGGGAATAGTCTTTAGAAATTAAGTGCAAGTATCTACAAACACAGTCCAGTCCTCCCTCATTTGTTCTTCTTCCCGACTTGTAGCCGTCCCACATAGTAAAAAATTTTCCCTCTCTTTAAATTTGCGATCTCTCTCATTCTTGCATGAAACCATTTGCTTCTTTAAAGTTTTGCTTCATTTCTCACCAACAAACCTTAATCCAAGCTTAGTTTTCGCTAAGTTTTTTTAGTTTGCAAGAAATCACAAGGAAATCATAGCTAGTATTGCTCGGAGAATTTGTCAATGCATATACTGTTCATCGTCTTGTCTGTAGTCAAAAACAGCCAACGTACCCGCAAATCCAACTCCACAGAGCCCACACTCAACACATACAACATAATACATTAAACTTTAAACCTTTTATGTATTTTACTAACCCTAGATCAATGAAGTCGAGAGATAAATTGTACCTTTCAGAATTTAGGAAAGGAAGTGTATTGATTATGCCTAAAACAATACCGTAGTTGGTGCTTTTGTCGATTTTCTTATTATTCTTTCAATTTTGATGTTTTCGTCGAACTCTAAACCTCAACTTTGGGATTTTTCTGCAAATTTTCATTCCGTAGCACTGCTTGTAGAAAACAAAGTGGACGATTTCTTCATGTTGAGAGGGAAAGAAAGAGTTGGGGAAAATTTATCCAAGTAGTGTATTTTTGGCCCCAAATATAAGATATTTTTTTAATTGGGTTAAAATGTAATTGGGCCATTTCTGGATTTGAAAAAACCCCGCAGGCACGGCTGAATACTAATATTAGGAAAGATGCCGACGTTGTCGTTTGGCCTGGATCAAGTTACTGGAGAAATATTTGGGTGGTTTAAACCGGAAGGAATGGTATAAGGTCATATCACCCATTCACGCCTCGCCTGCGTGATTGCTTGTAATGCAAATCAACACATTAAAAGTTCCTCAAATTTTAATGGTCAAAGGAGCTGAAAACAATTATGTCATGTTCCAGGCCAACATCATATTTGCAAGAGATGGTTGCTGGAAATGGGAATTTCAATTCAAAGTTTACAAATTAGAATAAACTTTTGACTTGATGTTGTAACTAAATGTGATTCAAAGAGGCTCAGCAGCTTCTTGTTTAACAAATTAAAATTACTTAGTTGAAATTACACAATTGCCATTAATGCTGTTAAATTCTACAAACGTTGATATGGATGGCCTGTGCCTGTTATGATAAAATGATATTTTACAAATTAGAATAAACATATTATTTAAATGATAAAATGCTAAATTTTAGGGGGGATAAGTGATAAATTCCTTTTCCTTAACAAAAATTAAAACAATTAAGAATGTAAAACTATTTGATATATTTGAATGGCTAGACAAATACGAGGGCAAGCATTTTTGTGTCTCTTCTAGGACATAAAATTTCAATCATATTCAATAATTTTATGTAAAAAATATAAAAAAAATACTTTCTCGTATATTTTTTCACGTTCAATATTTGTGAAAAAAAAAGAATTTACGCTACACCTATCTTACTGCCCAACAAGTGGGGTTATGACATTAAAACTCTTAAAATTAGTGCTTTGGAATGTATGTTCTAACTAAATAAAGTTTATTGTAAGTTGATTACCAATTGTGAAACTATCGATCTCTTTTTAGTTTTTTGTTTTCATTTATTTAATTTCAGAAAAAAAAATTAAATTTGTTACATTCATAATTAGTTTTATCAAATTAATTATATTTGTAATTTATTAATTAAATAAATAAATGATATATAATTAGATGAAAAAAACTCTTATAACTAAAACACGTTTAAACAAACTTTCACTTTTAGTGACACGGATAGTTTATCTGGGTACCAATATGTAAGTTATTGAAGTATTTTATAATGTGTTGATTATATAAAATTTAGGGGTTCATTTGAAATTTTTGAATGCTATGGTGTCAAAATATCATATGGATCCTCCAATTTCAGAAAGTAATAAATAATGACTAAATAGATTAAACATATGCATATCTAACCTAATTAAATTATGTTTATTAAAAGTAAATTTATTATACCAATATGTAAGATTTTGAAATAATTTATTATATTCACTAATTTTTTTTATGACCAAAAATGCTAGCTTTAGTCACAAGCTATTGGGATTAAAATTCATTTTCACTTTGTAATTTCAATGACAAACTTTTTATAATTTCAATCACAAGTTATTATAATCGACCAAACCTCAGTTTTGATCACAAACTTTTATGATCAAAATTTAGTTTTGATCACATATGATGTGACCGAAACTAAGATTTATTCTCTTTTGTTGAGTTGAGAGCATTTTGATTCAAAAGTAAGATTTTTAATTTAATTGATAAAAAAATATGAACGTAATTATTTTGATTAATTAGTTTATAAATAATTAGTTTAAAATTTTCTTCCTCAATTTTATTATATATTTAATCATATATTTTTAACACGTGCATGTTGACTATATAAAAAACATACAATAAATTTCAGAGATAAGTCTTTACTTGAATAGAAAGCGGTTTGAATTAGTATAGTTAAAGGTTAACCCGTATAATACATATAAGATGCAAACAAATAATAATTAAAAATTATGGAATATTTGCATTTTTATTTGTTATATTTTTTAAATAAAAATGTAATTTAATTATTTAATAAATAAATATTTTTATATATAGATAGATAGATATTGCAGTTGTGGCCCATGCTAATTGACTTAGTTTGTCTCTCTTAGGGCCGAGGAATTCGACATAGCCCATCACAAACCTCACTTGCCTGGGCAACTTTTGGGCTTCGAAGCTGGATCTTGGGACAGAATCATAAATTCTACCCAAAATAGCCATTTCAATGTTCCAAGCTCCAGTGCCTGTTGCCCCTTATCCAAAAGCAAGACAAACTCTGATCATAGGGGCGAGAGTTCATGCTTTTCTGTTAGGTCATAGTAAAAACTCTTCGGAGCCTCTTCTCTCTCTCTCGATCGTACACAAAATGCTATCATCCATGGCACTTCAATCCAGTTTTAATACTGCTTTCACCAAATCTTCCTTATTCTCTTCCCATGAACTCACTCTCAAACCCTTCAACACCACCATTCTTATCAACCCCAACCCCAAAACCAAAACCAAAACCAAACCCAGTTCAAGAAAACACGGACTAATTGCTTTAGCAGCACCAGAAACACTCACAGCCGAAACATCAACAGAGAATATTACAACTCCAGAAGTAACTGAGGACCAAATCTCTCTCTCTCTACATTTTTTTTACTATTGCTTTATTAATTTATAAAGTAATTGACCCCTTTTTTTTGGGCAGAAAGTTGAGGTCTTAGGGAAGCAAGTAGGGAAGCAAGTGGGGAAGCCAAGGTTGGTATTGAAGTTTATATGGATGGAGAAGAACATTGGTCTAGCACTTGATCAGTCGATACCCGGGCATGGCACAATTCCGTTGAGTCCATACTTCTTTTGGCCAAGAAAAGATGCTTGGGAAGAGCTCAAGACTACTCTGGAGAGTAAGCCATGGATATCCCAGAAAAAGATTATTATACTTCTCAATCAGGCCACTGATATCATCAATTTGTGGCAGCAGAGTGGTGGTAATCTTACTACTTAGATGCATATAGAAGAGTGCACACTGCTTTAGCCTTTTTGGGTACGAAAAGTCGAGTTTGTGTGAGTTCAAATTGTGAAATTTGAATTGTGTTTATGTCTGCATTTTCTTGAATACAAGTGGTTAACTTTGCCATTGTTTATTTATGCTTGATTAATTGGTATTGGTAAGTTTCACATTGGAAAGAAATGGAAATATATTTATTAAAATCATAAGATTGGCAAAATTAGGTATAATTGCTTGGAAAAAGCTATTTTATGGTGATGTAAAGACATTACAGGTTGGGTTTCGGGTTTGTGATCAAAGCGTATGAGCTGATGGCCAAGGACTATTGCAAGGTTACATTCAGTTAATGCAGAGTAAACCGAATTTCATGAAAATATGTCTAGGACCTTCTAGGGACGTTATGTTCAATTATCTTCTTGCCAATAGGAACTGCAGGTTAGTTGCAAACTTATGTGATGATTGATAGAAGTAGACAGAGGAGCAGAGTAGCACCTGCAAGTATCCATTTTTACAAAGCAGAATCCCAGAATTTGGTCATACCTTTCGGTGTTTTCATCAGTAATCTCCTGATATTCAAAGTTCAAACTAAAGATCTAAAATACTTGAATTATACTGCAACAATTGCATTAAGACCTCTTGGTCAAAACTTTCATGCTTAGTTATGGTTTGATCTAAAAATTTAAAGCTAATAAACAAGGACTCAAATGTATAAGTATTAAGATCTAACAAATTAAAAAAAAATCAGCTGATTGAAGCGTTCATGTCATCTTTTTAAATAAACAAGATCGTCAGGATTGTTGTTTTGTCTGTGATTGACAGTATAAAGGATCCTCGATAATGAAATCCTCACTGGGGCTGTGATTGCTTTACCAACTATAAATTTACAGTTTATAGGAAGCAAGAAGTGAGTTCCCTCTACTCCTTATCGATGTGTACCATTCTATGTCTGACCTCTTTTGTAAGACAATAGATAATGTCGGAATTTATACTTTTAAACGGCAACAAAAGTTAAGCTTCTCCAATATCATCTCATCTATGAACTTCATTTTAACAATTATACATCTGCCCAGGAATACACCAACAGCTGAAATGATAAACATTCATTCTCTATTTATTACAGAGAACTGAATGACAATTTCTCAATTTGACAAACAGGCCCATTAACTTCATGTCAATCAATACCTATCACAACTTGGAAATGAATCATATTGAACTTAATAGTTCCTCATCCAGATTCAAAAGCAGGAGGTGGGCAATTAAGCCAACCACTGGTAGAAATCTAAGATAATTCAGTATGCCTATCTTGCTTGTCTGAACATTTCGTAGGTTGTCACCAATCAACCAAGGCTGGAAGAAAATGTAAGACATATATCCCATATGAAGGCATAAGCCAGCCTTTCTGATCCTTGATAACTAACTGCAAACTCCCATCTATCTGTTGCACTCCAAAAATTTCCATCCATCGGGCCATCGAGAGCCCAAAGTGCAGATATCAGACACATGGGTCCACCAATCAGTCCTACAATGGGCACGCCATCAGTCATAACAGAGCCTAGCTGAGAATGCTGTTTTCCTTGGATTATACTCAGCATCAGCATTATTCAGCCGAATGGCCATATAAGGTATTAAAAATGCTGGCATTGGATAAACATGAATGAACAAAAAATTGCAGTTAGACTCAAAATCATTATTTAAACTGAGGTGTAAAAGAGAGAAAAAAAATCAAAGGGGAACCTATGGTGTTATAGCGTGCATTTGTTCTATAGGCTTTTAAGGATCTTCACCATTATCCTAGTGGTGAGGATATGACCCATCAAAAGATCACAAATTGTGCCAAAAAAACTAGGAAAAAAAAGGATCATCGAAAGAGCGATAATTTCTTTTACTGGGACTCCCATATCATCCAGCCAAACTAACCATCATTCTAAGATTTATTGTCGGGACCTAATGACAGTCATCTCCGGCCTGGATACAACAGCCTCAAATTTAGGAAAGGAGCTATATTCATGTGAACTAAGTATAAAGCTAATTTCACTAAAGCAAGAGAGTTTGCAAATCAGACTGTTCGTAAGGAACATCTGCAAGCCCCATAAAATGTCAAGAGAACTCCTGTATCTGTCTCTCTTATGGCCCGTGAATAGCAAAGGAGCAAACATAAAAGTCCACCCAATAACAAAGTTGAACAGTCCTTCAGACATCTGAGGGAGAATAAATGAACAACATCAGCAAGGATTTTCATCTCACTATGCAAATGTCAAGAAGCCTCTTGACAGTTGCATCACATTAATAAGCATGGTCAAAAATAATCAATGGCAATGAAATGCCCTTACTGGATGAAGCACTGGAGCATCAATTAGTTTAATCCCAACAACTCTGCCAAGAAGTTCATTGTACACATTATGAAGTATAGAATGTGATTAAATTTTTGTATGAATTTCCAAAATGAAAAAGCAAAATGAGTTCTGGATCCCTCTCACCTCAAAAATTAAAAAGGGAAAAAAAAGTATAGAGATATCAACTCAACCAATTAGAAACAACAATCATAAATATTAATTCTCAATATTCAAAATTATGTAAATTGAAATGGACCTGCTTTAGCTATTATAGAGGATTAAACGAGCAAAATTAACTTATATAAATTTTTTTGTCAAAAAGTAAGGAAAAGTTACAAATTAAGCAGATGAGAACACTTCAAGGTTTCACTATAATACTTCTCCCCAAAACCAATTTCTCACAGAATAATGAAACACGGTTTTTACATAACAATCAACAAACATAAGCAAGTGCATCTCCTATTCATGAAGCCTTTTAGGTACAGTGCTCACAAGTTCCTTTTGCAAGGGATAACTTAACAAAAGAATCAAGAGTTTCAACAATGAAGGACATAATTCTCACAGTTGACAATTATTTGATTATCTGAATTAAACAAGCTTAAGCATCAGTGCCAATACATACCAGAGTTCGTCAAGGGCAAGATAAAGAAGAAATTGAGAGATAGATCCACAAGAGAATTTACTGTTTCAGGACTGATGGCCCATGCCGGATCTCCCTGTTAGAGCTAATCTTCCTTCTGTACGTACACAAAACAAACAGTTACTGAAATTTTCTGTTTGATTTTGTATACCCAAAAGGAAAAACATGAAAGAATTGATAGTGTTACCTATAGGCCATGACACAAAGCAAGTTGAGGCGTTCGAAAGTATCATCAACAGTATCATGGATGAACATACGGTCAAATAACATGTCTATATTGTAAAAAAATAAAAAAAATAAAATTGCGTCTGCAGTTAAAATATGAGACTTTTTTCAAATTCCATAAGTTGCAAAATCGTCAAAAGACTATTGCAAATACGCAGCCTCTGGATCCAAGAACCAAAATAAACATCATCACAAGCATAGATTCTCGACCTGTGATTTTGAAATCACATATCCGAAGCAGTAACTAACATGAAATACAAGGAGAAAAATATTTCTCCTAAACAATCCTAGAAAATGCTACAACTGAGTGTCGTATTGAAAATAATACACTGATTTCTTGGTTAATGTAATATACTAAAAACAGACAAAACGTTATTAATCAAATAAGTTTTGAAATTGGAAACACTAAGGCATTGAAAGAGCAAAAGGTTATTACACTGATGTGTTTGCGACCCCACATATTATTTCTCCGTTATGCAGAAGTAACAAAATAAGATAATTCGAAAGCAGAACACACAAATGATATATGAAACTGGGTCTCTAGAATAAATTCAATGGATAAATAACAGTGATGCCCAATTCAAACAGAAGCAGAGACTCAACAAGAAAGAAATCTTAAAACTTAAAATAAAGGCAGTCTGATACACATGGCACATACTGGAGCACGAGGAAGTAAGATGAGCCACAAAAATGTAAACAGCCTCAGCAGCCCACAGAACAAACCGAAGCGCTGGTCGTACTCTTTAATTGCCCTCTACAGAAGCTGTACTAGCATCAGCAAGGATGGGTTTGCGGCGTGCCGCGTGGCAAACAACAATCCTCAAATGCAATCGCTTTTGTTTCTCTTTAGGCAATGCTCGGCCATTGATGGCTGCATTGTAAAATTGGCGATGAAAGAGTTTCGGATTGAAGGATTTGGTTGAAAGAATCGAGTAATTTTTGAAGCAGAGCAAGGGCTGAGCTGCTGTTACGCTCATCGTCATCATTTCTTCATCTGCTGTTTGCCCAAAGGCGCAATTGCTAGTCAGCATTCATTTACTTTTGGCATCATAAGAGGACAACTTTTAAGCGCCAAACAGTGATAGACAAGAACCGTAATTTGTACTTCATGTAAGGATCATTTTGAAAGTTACCACTTTAAATTAGGGGTTGATTTGTAATACAGTATAAATGTTGAGACGGTGTCGTTCTAGGGAACCAGTGACATACTTACTGGGCAAGTTCCGTCCTCTCACTTTTTCGTTTTTCTTTTTCTACGTTTCCCGCGCAGTTTGGATTAATGGCTCCCAAATCAGATACCGCTGAAGGTAACAAGATCTCTATCTAAATTTTGAAACCTCAATATGTGCTATCAAATTCTGTTTTTCTAAGAATATTTCCCGTTTTTGAATCGCCAGAGCCATCTGTTCTTATTTTTTATTGTTCTTATTTTAAATGTGCAGCAATCGTGCTCAACTTCGTCAATGATGTAAGCTTTCTCTTTTGGGATTTTCATTAATTCACCGATTGCTTCTGATAAGAGTGATTATTGAACTTTAATTTCGCTGAATTGTATTTTCGAGTAGCACTTGTGTTGTCGGATAGAATGGTTTTTGATGATTGGATGGGTTTTGAGAGAGAAAAAAATAACAATAAACAAAACCTAACTTCTCCTCCTTAACCGAGCTCCCTCTGCTAGGCTGATGGTGAAATAATTGGTTTTTCTTGTTTCTTTTCGACAGAAATTATACAGGGAAACTTCGTGAAGAAAATGAAAAAAAAATTGAACTTATGGAAAATCATTTGCATTTTTGTCATAGCGGTTATTTTCATTTTGTGCGTTCGGACCTCAAAGCCATATACTTTGAGAGAAACTATCCCTGTGGATGGTAGTTTTTAATACGAATAACATGCTTCATTTGTTTGGCAGTACTTGCTCTCACATACTGTTGTTTATTTTCTCTTTTCAGCAAAATCGACCATTAAATTCTCAAAATGTGGCTGATGCCTTGCAAAAGTTCAATCTCAAAAAGGCGGCCATACAGAAAGCATTGGATAATCTTGCTGATAGCGGAAAGATTTCATTCAAGGAGTATGGTAAGCAGAAGATATACATTGCTAGGCAAGACCAGTTTGACATTCCAGGCAATGAAGAGCTTAGTCGAATGAAGGAAGAAAATGCCAAACTGCAGGAACAGCTTGTAGAACATAAGAAGGCAATCACTAAGATTGAGGGAGGTAGTTGCAGTTTTTAATATCTCTAATATCTACTTGGCAGAAGAATTTTATTTGTTGAAGTAATTAATCTAACATTAATGGCTTTTAATTTGTGAAGAATATTTCTTGAACTTTTAATTTGAATTTTAAAAGAAGAATTCATGAGACTTTGCCATTCAATGGTGCAGAAAATAAAACTTTGCAGTCAAATTTGACGCTGGACCAAATTCATGAGAAACAAGCCAATTTAAAAAGGGAGGTATGTGGCATGGATGTGTTCAATTCATGTTAGCTTCAATTTGTGAAGACTGGGAAAAACTTTGGATTCTTTTGCTTTTGTATCAGGTTAATGAAATGGAGGACAAATTGGCTAAATTGCGTGGAGGAGTAACCATGGTGAGGCCAGAGGATCGAAGGGCAGTTGAGGAGATGTATTTGGACAAATTAAATCAGTGGAGAAAGCGTAAAAGAATGTTCAGAGATATATGGGATGCTATAACTGAGAACTCACCTAAGGATTTGAAGGAATTTAAGGTATTCTTCATTCCATTTCTCCTGGAAGCATTAACTGTCTGGTATTCTAGAAGTTGTTTCCAATAGTTTACATGCGTGTGTGTGTGTGTGTGTGCGCGTGTTTTCCTGAATAAACTGCCAAAAAATGTTTCCAATAGTTGGTCACATTCTTGCAGGAGGAACTTGGAATTGAATATGATGAAGATGTTGGTGTGAGTTTGCAGTCATTTTCTGATTTGCTGCAGCATGGTAAGAAGCGTGTGAGAGGTGTGTAACTTTATACGAAGTGTTGAATAATCAAGGATCAAGCATATGAGTTTTGTCGCATTCTTAAGTAGTAAACCCATTTCAAATATATGGAGATTTACTTTTTTCTAAGATCAAGGTCGTTGCTCCTGCTGTACTGTGATTTTGTTTATTTGTCACATATGAAACGTTTCAAACCTTACTCTCATAAAAGTGAATGCTATAACGATTAATGCAGTTGTAAAGGGCTTGCATCTATGATGTTTTGGTACAGAAATTTAAGTCTAAGCTGTTACGTACTTCATTAAGACCTTCTATTAATGAGTTGCATGTTGGAACACTGTCCGCAACAGAACAAATTACATAATAGCCTAGGATGTTCCAGGACTGGCAAATTGGATATTAGCCTGGCCAAGGATAGGAATGGGACTATTTATTTGTTTTTAGCCGATGGATAGTAAAGTTCAGCCTGCTTATCAGTAAACAGAGATCATGGTCGCATTCCTCAAAATAAAAAATGAAAACATATTCATTATTTCTTTTCTTTCGTTTCTCGTGTTCTGGTGAATCATAGGCATTTATTTTTAGTAAATGGTGTGAATCTGCAAGTGCACTTTTTGTCATGTTCCCAAGAGTATACTTTTGGCACGGTAGTGTTCAGATTAAACTCTAGGTATGTAGTTGCATACCACAAAATTTCAGCACAATTGACGTACCAAAATAATTACACAGTTAAACTTTCTGAAAATTTTTATAGGAGAAAATAAAGCAGAAAAGCTAAACGAAGCAGCCTATGCAACTACTTGAACTTTCAAAACTCACTCTTATATTTAATAGATACTCAGTGCTTTTCAGTATCCACGCACTCGTCTAGTCCTAGCTGAAATTTGCCCCTTTCCTGTGTCAAAATGCTGTTTCTTTAGAAGAACAGATCCTTCAGCAGCAGCATGTGCAGTGAGGTGTCCACCCTCTACCTTCGGAGCTTTAGAGCTTGAGGGCATTTGCTTACGAGATAATCCTGAGTCCTCAATGTCACTTTCATAAAAAACTATATCCTTTTCCAGCAGCTTGACAGGATCTACTTCATCAAATGATATTGGAGCACTTAAATTCTCTGATGTTGAATCTGAACTTGAAATAGACATTTCCCTCTCCTGTTCTGCTGCCTTCTTGCCATGCTTTGATTCCTCAGCTCGAAATTCACCATGAATTTCCTGATTTTCAGATTCAGATGCAAGGTTCACCAGTTTTTGTCTTTCAGTTGCTTCTTTTTGTTGATTATGGGGACTATCGTGAGCATCAGGATCATGGGAGTCAGATCGAGAGAGTTCCACAGCTGCTCGTGCAGCTTCTGCTGCATAGGCAGCTGACTCAAAAGCTGCTTGAGCTGCATCAGCTACGTCCTTGTACTTCTTCCTTGTCTTAAATGAATCAGAAAAACCATCGTCTTTTCCCCTCTCTTTAAGTGAAATTTGTGAGCTATCACCTGGTTTACCATGAGCTGGATTAGTTGATGTCTCTAGTTCAACCTGGTTTTGTTTCTTGCTTACATCCATGCTCTCCTGCATTGTCATATAGAAAGACCACAAACCAGTAATAGTTGTTTATGTCTCGAGCTCATTTTAGAACTAGCACTTTTGCAATTTTTGTTTCTATAGCTTGCGTACCTCGGTGAGAACAGAAGAGCCTTCCTCAAGTTGCAGAGCAATGCCATGCTCGGCAGCAATCTCCTTGAGCACTTTCATTCTGTTATCCAGATCCGGCAGCCTGGTTGACAGCTTTCGAATCATCTAAAGGAACGCAAGAGTGGATGAGTTCTTAATGCCTACTCCATTGATAATGCATGTAAAATCTGGTCATAATTTAAAATTTGTACCTTGGGGTTCACTCCACAATTGTTGCGCAATTCAATAGCACGGCCAACAAATTCCTTGCCGTAACGAGACGTGAACAAGGCACGAATTTCTTGAAGCTCTGGGAATTCACCACATCTCGAAGCTGCATAGGACAAAGTTGATATCGCCTCCTTCAATTCATCCGGGCAGACTCTACCCAAAAATAATAATAATAACAATAACCCAAGCCCATCAATCAGAATTCCAACAAAGAATCAAAGAGAATTTTTATGTGAACATAAAAAGAAAAAGAAACAAACTTGTCTTGTTCAATGAGGTGAACCCTTTCCAGCAACAGATTGCAATAGCCTTCCATCAGAATGAAAGCGTCGAACATATTCTGCTCTTTGATCACACGCTCAACCTGCACAAACAACCATCCATATATTTTAACTCTAATCATAAGCAACAGAATCAAAGAATAATGATCGATCAAACACACTGACTAAGTGACGATATGTCATATCCATATCTTACTCGAAGGAGAGCGCGTTCATGGAAGCCCTGTTGAAGGAGCTGAACGACATCAGAGCGCGCTTGAGAGCACTTGACTTGGCGCTGGTTTTTGAGGACTGCCAGACGAGAGATGGCAAGATTCACTTGCGGCTTGAATTTGTAGCTCTTGAAGCTATTTCTTCGAAGCAGAGCATCGAGTTTCTTTCCCATGCCTATTCTTTATGCTCTTTTTTTTCTGGGTTGATAAATGCCCTGAATGAGCTCTGAACAGAGAGCAAACACAAAGACGCAGACAAGAAAGACGCTGGTGTTTAGCAGGAAAACAAGAACAAACAGCCAAGGCAAGGCAAAGGCAAGGATCGGCTTGTTTGCCACTTTATGAGATGGCGATAGAACGTGTGGGTGGTGGGTATTGACTCCATTTGAGCAGCAGTTTTGCTACGTGTTTGCGGGGCCTTTCTTCGGAACGAAGAGTTCACAAGCGGTGAGAAGGGGGCAAATAGTAAATGAAGACTTTTAAAAAACGCGGTTGTTCCGTCAACTTCGAGGAAGACGTCAATGGAATGGAACGAACGGAATGGGATGGAAGGTCTGGGCCCACAAACAGACCCATTGTATTTTTAAGAGGAGATACATTGTCCACTCGCATGTTGGCAGCGTGAGATTGCATTCTTAGTTCAGATTGCTGCAGGGCTATTTTCAACTGATGAATTGGCAATTTTCGCTTAGTTCAGATTACATTCTTGGTCCTCCTTAAACACGTGCTAAGATGTCATTACCAAAAACTTTGCTGTAATAAATTATTTTATTAATTAATTAATTAATTAGTAGGTATTAACTGTAATTTGCATGATTGAGTGTTGGACTAACTCGCCGATAGATTTCTAAGAATCTTCTATTTCTAAGCGATGCAAGAAATCTTGAAAAGTCGTACCCAACCTTTGAAATAAATTAAGACGGGCTAGACACATTGCTTCTATCTGCCCCTCTGACCTGTAAAAATTATGGGTGTTATACGCTATCTTCCTTTTCTTTTTAATGGAGAAAAGTTTCTTGATGACTTCACAACATTCACAACTCAACTAGGGCACTTGGCTATGTAGTTTGTCAATGGCTTTACACGCAGACCCCAATTTAGGAACTTGGATAAGATACTGGAAATATACCTTATACCTTTTTCACATAAAATATAAAATTAAATTAAAATTTTAAATATATATAATATAAAAAATTAAAAATACAAACGTAAAATTTAAAATAACTTACACAAGAGTTTAAAAATAAATAAAATATAAGTTACCTCAAATGCATCATACTTAAACTCCAAGTCATGTAAGAAATCTATATATTCTGATCAAATTACCTTATCGCAGTCTACCGTTTCAGGTTCTATTTATTATTTGATAGGGTGAAATGTTGTTGACCGTTGTGCCCTTCATATGCATGGGATGGTCTTGCAATTTGTACCAAACCTAGTCAAATTGTGTTAAGGAAACCAATTGTAGCAGCAATATGTACAACCGTAAAATAATTTATTACTATTCGTTAATTTCATTAATATGGGGACCCATTAAAAATTTTTAAAGTTGAACCCAGTTGAAACTCATTTTCACACGCATCGCATGGATTTATTTTGATGTGGACACTTTAGTCCAAAAAATAAGACCTTTAACTAGATCTATAAGAGAAGGCCCCTTCATAATTTTAATAAATTGGTTTATAATCGTCCCGTGGCTAATGCGAAAAATTGCCCATTACTTTTAGTCATCATTGGCTGTCCAGCTGTCTGTAGACAAAACTTGAGGTTGTAAAAGGCTTTCATCTTTTTAACCGGTAACAAGTCTTCTCATAATTTTAAATGAAGATGGTAAGGACGCATCCAAGAATGCTAAAGCCATGATATACACTACTCCGATTATCGGCCAATAGCACCACGTAGCCGGACACATATGCTAAATATGCTATTTGAATCACATAATGCAAAGAGTTTATACCTGCTCGGCATAGAATTATGCTTATTCTTTACAGCACTATGACATTTGAACAGACCACGAGTCGCACGCTCCAACATAAATCGTTTTCCAACTCGTGCAAATGTTAAAACTCCCTCCCCTTGTCGACTTCCATCTTTCAAATTGATTTGTATTTCTCTTAAACATAACACGTAAATGCAATTCTTGAAAGACACACAACATTCGACCTCACCATCCACTGAATAGTACACCGGGATATCTACTTCATTAGTCAGCAAAACACCCGGGATTCGTAACTGCTTCTGTTTCTCATTTTGAGGGTTGTAAAGGAAAAACCAAATTTATCTAAATTTATTCATCTCAAATGACAAGAAAATCCATACAACAAACAGGTCGATTTCATCTAAATTGCAAGAGAAGCATGCTAATCCAGGAACCAATGTGATAACTTCTCTAGTGTTGAAGGGCCGTGGAAAAAGAAAATCTATTGAAAAAGTAAATTCAGGGGCATTCAGATTCCTATTACCAATCATTTAAAGTTGAAGCTTATCTAATTAAGATTCAAAAAGTTCAATAACTTAATGAATTTTCTCCAACTGGCGTCTGACTTCCATGAGGTCCCAAAATCAGGGGTAATATAGTATGCTAACAGACCACCTCCACTCAGAGATCGATCAAAAAACCCAAAGCAAACTGACATAAATGGCAGGTTACATAAAGAGCAAGGGCAACTCAGCAAAAAAGAGCTTAGTTAGGTAAAAATAACACAACAAAACCAGGCAGGTCTCGAAGTGAATAATATTCTGACCATAAAACCCCCAGTGATTGACAAATGCACCACCCCACACAATTGCAAATCCCAGAACCCATAGTGCAAGATTAAGGCTAATACAGAAATTAATCTACGCTAGATCAGCTAGAAAAGAAATACAGAGAAAAGACTATAAGTTATGTCACTTCTTTTAAACCTTTGGACCATCTCTATCAAAATGCCACAACCAAAATATAAACCGAAAGACTGTCTCCCCTTGTCTCAGAAGCATGCACGCATGTGGACAAACAATGAAAAGAAAACCAATGTGGCATCCAAGAGCAAATCAAACAAAAAATGGAAAGCAAAACAAACTTACCAGGCAGGATAGGGATGTGCAAATAAAGGATACAACAAACAGCCAAGCATATAGCACAGAATGCATGAACTTTTCATTTGTTTAACAGAAAAGGGGGTGACCCAGAAAGCACTGAAGAAATTCAATTAAACTGAAAAGCAAGTGTACATCTCACTCAATTACACAAAAAAACCACATACACTAAGTTTCTGTCCCACAAGCGTTGTTAAAATAATATCACATGACTTGTGCAAAAGTAGCCATTGCTACATACTAGGCACAGAATAAGACAGATTGCTACCCAAATGAAAAGAAGAGTAACAAAGATTATTAATTCAATAAACACTGATCATGAATTTTTTCAACATAGCAAAACTCCTGCACCAAATCCTTCTTTAACCAATTGTATGCCATCAAATATTTTATGAAGTGTTATTAGTAATCAACATTAGTATTTCAAATATAGCTTTGTATCACAATCCTCCACCCCTGAACAAAAAATATAGAGGGATTGGGTGGTGGTGGTGGTGGGGTGGTAAAGTGGTTATAACCTCGCATTAACACAAGCAGCCAAAGAAAAATGGTATTAACAATTCACTATTTCTTTAATGTACACATAAAAACCTTTGGCGATAATTGAAACAAGGTCAAGCTAAATTTGAGCAGTAGCAACCCAATAGCATTACCATATTTAAGGAATCTTAATTGTTATCGGAACCAATTTATAAGATACCATCATGTAAACCGTTCTGAGACCACCACCACAATATCTTCTAGTGGCATGGTTTTTGCCTTTGTGAAAGGAATAATTTAGAAGAATGCCTATTATTTTTAGCACTCATATTGGTGCTTTGGAAAAGAGTGCATTGTTCAAAATGATAAGAACAAGCTCTACATACCAGACAGACCAATAGCTATCCAATTTACATATTTTCTTTCAATTAATTTTAATGGAAAAACAAGTTCGTCTAATGATTTACTGAGGCTATTTGTATTAAGGGTAGATTGTTTTGTCAATTATGCAAAAATAACAGAGATCCAGAGTTTTTTTGTTTCTTTGCATAGCTGCAGTTACCTCACCCCTTATTTTCAGCTCTCTTTAGATTTTCTTCACATCTTCTGTTTCTTAACTCTTTTCCTGCCCCGAGAAAAAAAGGCCCAAATGGAGCCCGAATACTAAAATAATTGCACATAGGCCCTTTCAGTTTGAAGAAATATTAAATTAAAATATCATTTTTAATTTTGCTTCATACAAATCCTTATATCACTTTCCTTTAATCAAATTGTTCCTATAATCATAGCCCTGTATCCAGAAAATTGACAAATAAGAAAAAAATTTAAATATCCAAAATAAAATTTAAAAATAAATAATTTTTATAACAATTTGGGTTAGAATTGCACCTCTTTAATCCAATTTCTCACCATATATTTTTTTTAAAAAAAAGGGGAGAGAAAAAGGCAAATTTTTTCGTAATTCTGTGAGTTTAATACAATGAATTTTTAGGATTTTTTCCCCATCTGTAGGAAAGAAGTAAAACAAGGTCTATAACATTAAAGCGGTGCAATTTAGGAATGGTAGATTACTGTAGAGAATCACAAGAGACAAAATATAAAATATATTTTTATTTATTATTGATTCAAGACTGAAGCACCTATATGTAAAAAATTAAAATTCAGGCTGCACTTGGGCCATGGAGACATTGGTTTTTTTATAAAATAAATAACAAAGAAATCTATACAAAAAAAAATAGAACAAGCATGCATGCCAGCCAGGCTCAAATTTCTAGCAATCCACATTGACTTCCTTTCCAAGTTACCTAAGTATAAGAAAAGACAGCAATCCACCTCCACACAAGCTAAAAAATACAAAGGTTCACGTCCACACTTGTGTGACTTATATTTCATTTGAAAAAAGCAGACGCAACACCAAATTTGCACTCTCATATGGCTGGTGTATGCTAGACTATTAAGGAACTAATTTTCCAGAAAAAAAAATAAAGTGACAGTAGTAATATTAGAAAGTAGAAACAAGACAGCTATACCCAAATGCACATGCCCCACCATCAATAAAGAGCCATAGCAGTCAAAACATTATACATGCTATAAGAGAGCATTGAAATTGCAAAATACCAGAACATTTTCATATGTCAACCACTAAACATGTAGATTGATATGTATCAAAATGTCATGCAACTTATCGTAGTCACTTTCTATGACAAAGCAAACCATTTTCACAATACCTGTTTCATTCATGAAGCAGTATTATTGCTCGATTGATTTAGTTATACTTTTGCCTTTGCTTTTTGTAATTAATTTTACAATTTTTTGCATTTTTCCTCTAAAGTTTAGCAATCTTGTCTTTCAAGAGAAACTGCCCAGAATATCACTAATAAGGTTTGGAAACTCATGATTATTGCTCCCATGTAATGTGCAGCCAAACCTGCTATTACTTCTCTCTTTTTGCTTTCATAAGTACACATTTAGACCTAACCAAACAGAGCCTTGAGTAGCTGATATGCTGCATCACTGTTCTTACAGTTAATAGCATTGCAATCCTGAAAAGGCCCTTAGAATCCTTGATTTCGATAACATATAAATGCCAAGGAGAAAAGAAACTGTTCCCCACTACCCTAGTGAGCCACACCATTTATGGTAGCTCGCTAAAAATAAGAGCGGAAGTCTTACTTAGCAGTTATTAAGTTTCAAAAATACCACATAGATGGCTTAAACAGTGTTTTCTCCACACTTTTGTAGTCTCTTTGCAAGAGCAGCATATCTTAGCAAATTGTCATCTCTGATCATATCAAAGGATACTCAGGTTCCAGCCCCCAAGGAAATAAAATTCTATTTCAAAAAATTCTTCACCTCCCACAAGTCCTTTGATTCCAGATCCACTTGCTTCCCACAGATCTAATCTACAGCTAAGTTTATTTCAGATACAGCTACAGATATAGAAAACAGTACTCACCATGCTACTACAAGTTCTTTGATCTCCCTTAGCAAAGAATTTAAGAACCATAATAAAATACTATGGAATCAACTGCCAGGCAAACCAAACAACACATCCACACAAAAACAAAACATAACACTTTACTAGACTGAGTGCAACATCAATTTTCCAACCAGGTCACTCTCTCCGACACATGATATTTTCCATTTTGGTATCTTAGACTCAGAAATCAACAGAAGTAGATGTTTAATTTACAAGGCTTTAGACAATTTTTCGACAATTTATAGTGGCAAAATAAAGATTGAGCAATTGGCTCAAGTGGTCTAAAGGTTTGTTAGTAACTGTTCCACTTCTGATTAATTTTGAAAATACAACTTAAGTGGTTTGGTAAACACCAACTTTACTCAATTGCCAATGTTTACCACTTGCTCACCCACTTATGCTCAACAATTAGTGATTTCATTCCACAGCACCTAGATCCCAAACATACACTAAATCTGAAATAGACGAATGGCACATTCCATGATTACAAAATTCAACCTCGTAATCTCATGCTGAGACTAAAACCATTCAACCTCGTATCCAACAGATGTGCAAACATTATTAAGCTTCTTAAACTTTAAAGGATATTTATGTTTCAAGGATATCAACTCATTTTATATTTCTGTCTATCCTCCTTTTACCAATTTTTCCTATTACAACTACAAATCAAGAACCAAAAGGCTAATACATTAAGACTATAAAGCACTCATAGGCATGCAAATAATGAATACTTTTTGCTATCAGCAATACAAAGATAGCATAAATATGTGAAACCTAACATCAAAAACCAAAGTGAAACTAAATGGGATAAAGTTTAGATTGTTATCAAGATTTATTAATACTTACAAGGGGGTTCAGAAGCATGAGGCTGCACCTAGAGGAGCACCCAAAAAAGGGGGAAAGAAATCAGAACATTGATAATGTTGACAATAAGCATTGCACATTGCCTCTGAATTACTCGATAGGTCAAACAGCAAAATTTTTACAGTTGAGATACTTACCAAAACATACTTCCACTTCAAGGCAGCAACCAAACCCATCCGGTGCAAGTTCCTCCAGAATGACCAAATCATGGATCAGATGTAATGCAAATTCATTAGGATGTACATATAACACAAAGTGACTTCTTATAACAAAAATATGCATGCAAGCGAACAGTTAATGGCAACAATAACCGCACCAGGAAAGAATTAAGAAAACAAAATTACAAGCGTCTGGAAACAAAAGCTGACACATCTAACATGCATGATGACAACCAGAGAACCAATAACAAGAACATTGCATATGGTAATAACACCAGTCACAAACCAACAAGAATTTCGTTTTATATATATATAAATATATATATATATATATATCTAATAGAATGGTAGAAATACATAGACAATCACTAGACAGAGTTCCACATGTTTAAATTCCCCTGTCCGACACCAATAAGTAATTCCACAATCACTTACGACAGTATTAAGACATGTGCTTTCAATGGTGCCACAACAAGCTCCCAATAAACAAACCAAGGTACCTTCTCCTGGGTGCCTTGAGAGCATCTAAGCACTGGAGGATTGCCTCAAAAAGCAGTGGCAGATATCCTGAATGAAAAATTCAATTAGACACACCAGGACCCAATGCTTCAAATAAAACAGCAGTACGTGATTAAGGAAAACAAGTGCAGATTAGTCGATCAAAGTGGAACACAGGTATTACAAGCCTGATCTATAAATTGATATACAAAAGCTGAGAATTTTTTATGCAAGTGGAAGTTTATCGAAGTTTAGAAAAGAATTACTCCTCGCCATCTCCAGCAAAGTTCTCCAAGAACATATCTTCTTTAATAAAGTCATGGCATGCCATGTTTCTCTCCATATGCATTAATTTCCCAAAATTGAAATGCATAAGAATCAGAAGAACAAATATGATTATGATAGGCAGAAGATACTAGATATCATAAAATTTGACAATGGCCACAATTAAGAATGATTACAGTGGAAAAAACGCCTTTGGCTAGTTGTCTTACAATAGAAAAAAGTACATTCCACTGAAAGAACCGCCAGAAAAGAGTACTCCTGACCAACATCACCCCCTTGACTTCAACCATGCCCACACTGTGTTCAAAGCTCATAGGCCAGCACAGAAAAATAAAGACAGATAATGCCCAATGATTAGATATCTAAATATAAATTAGGCCATAATGTAGAAATATCTAGCGCAACAGCATTTCTGGAGTCATAAAATCAGCAACATGGTTCACTTGCCCGAGATGAATGGATGTGTCAATGCCTGTGCTACTGTCAATCTCTTTTCTGGATCCAACATAAAGATCTTTTCTAGAAGATCTTTGAAATTGGCTAACATCTTGGGATCCTCACCTGGCGAGGTGGTTAGAATAGATCCAATATCTTTTGGCTTTATATTGAAAATTATCCTCTTCATAGCCTACATACGCAGAATAAAATATTTAAGACAGCATAAGAGCAAAGCACAACAGCTTGAAAACATATCCTTTGTAATCAATATGCAAACAAAAAATAGGAAATCATATATTTACCTTTTTTGTAACAGGATCCTCTTCTGTAGCATGAAAATTCAGATCCTGATCAAAGTGCTGGTCGTTAAATGCTCCCTTAAAAAGAAAGCAACGGTCAAAACCATATCAGCACAAACAGATAATGTGGCATCTCACAATGTAGATTAAAACAGTAAATAGGCAACAATACAGCAAATATATCATTAAAATTCTATGCAATCCAATACAAAGGACGAAAATCAACATTCATATTCACAAATATAATGTGACAGAAATGAATTTTCAAATTGAATAAACACATCTGAATAGAAATTAAATCTCTACCTTTCGCAGCATCTTCTTAGGGAAGGGACCCTTCAATTCCATGTGAAGGCGTAACATGTCATTGTTTGTTGCACCCGGGAAAAGAACCTTTCCTGTATAAAGCTCATACAAACAGCAACCAACAGACCAGATATCCAGTGGATGATCATAAGGCAAGCCAAGAACTGCCAAAAAGAAAGCAAAGAAGGAAAGAGAGGAAAAATATTATATCAAAGATTAAATTATATGTTCTCAATACAAGAAACCATTCACTACACACCCTAATCCAGCAAACATATCTGGCTCATGACAGAACTTACTTATCTCAGGGGCCCGATAAAAGCGGCTGACAAGGTAAGGCGTAATTTCATTTTTACCAGCAAACATAGCATTGCCAAAATCACAAAGCTTCAGCACATTCTTTGCCTCATTTACCTGAGGCAGGAAATGCATATTTATTTTTAAAAAATCAAGCACAAGTTATTAGAAGATCAGATCCAACCATAGATCTTACCAGCATGTTATCTGGCTTTATATCACAATGAAGAACGCCACAATTTTTTAGATGCTTCAAAGCAATAAAAAGTTGTTTAGCATATGCTCTGACGGCAGTAAGTTTAAGGCCAATATTGCGGCCAAACTTCTTTAAGACCTCACGCAGATTCATATGAAGAGATTCAAAAACTAAACAAAGATGATTCCTGTACTTAAAACTTGAAATAAACCGGACACAATGGCGTTTATTCTCTGGATCTGCACCTGCCAGTTTCTTTAATATCTGAACCTCAGTCTGACCAGCCTTGTTCCTGCCACATATAAGCAACTAAAGCATCAGAACCATCTCAGGAAAAATCTATATAAATGGATAATAAATCGGCATGAGATGAAATGAGCACTTGCATTGTTTCATTACTACGTATGATTTTTATTGCCACTTCTTCAGGTTCGCCATTAGAAGCCTTGAGATCCTTTGCACGAACTACAGTTGAGAAAACACCTTTCCCATGAGCAGCAGTGACTTCATATCGCCCATCAAGTATTTCGCCAAATCGATAGCCTGTATAAATATAAAGTCATAACATAAACAATCAAACTAAAAACAGATAGACAAAAACAAAAGACACAAAATTGAAGCAATAAATTAGAGCCCACAGTAACTTCCAACATATATACATATTACCCAGACAGTAAATTTTTATATATTGTTTTGCCAGTTGAAAAAAGGAGAAATTACAAATCATGATACATGAGTTTACATAAAGCAGATCTCGTTTGCCCTTTTCCAAAATAAGTCAATAATGTGAAATAGGCTATGTCATAAATAACTGCAATTTTCCCCTACATCTACTGGCACATTCGGTGAAAAAACAGATGAACAACCCATCAGTAGCTTGAGAAATGAACATTATTTTGCTGCAAAATACAGAACAAACACAATACATAAACCAGACTGAATCTTATGTATACGATATATGTGTGTGTGTGTGTGTGTGTGTGTATAAATATATAAACCCTCAAAGTTCAGGTTCCTTTAAAGTTTTTGAGGTGGAAATTAGATCAGTAAGTACAATCTCAAGGTGATACAAATTCTCATATACTTTACACAGCAATACTTTTTATAAGAAAAAGGAGAGAAGCAACAACTTACTATAGTACCCTTCAGCGTCATCCCAGTTGTCGTGAAGACCACTCCTCACAATTTTTAAACCTTCTGCTTTACCCTTCAAAAAATAAAACATTAAAAATTTCAGCAGACTCATAAACGCAATAATTGTAGATATTTATAATAATATGATTGTAGTTTCCACAAAAAGCACATACTTGAAAAAATTCCCTAACAAAAATTCACATAAAAAAATAAAACAAATACCACAACAAAGTACTGCTAACCCAAATTGCATAATATTATAATTGCTAAAAAAACTCCCTAAAAAAATTCACAGTCGAAAATATAACTAATAAAACAACAAAGTACTGCAAGCTCAAATTGCATTATATTAACATTGCTTTTTAAGTCACTAGCCTATGAATTACAAGTTACATGCATAATTAAAGCCACACAGGATCAACTTCAATAAGCTACTAAATAAACACATTCTTAAGAGGACAGTATTTGAAAACATAAATCAACAATCAAGGATATTTTGAGTGCCAGCAACAGCAAGCAAAAGGTCAATTCATTTTATTCTCATAAAAATATACTATCCACAGCATCTTTAATCTGCCAGTAGGAAATCTTTAAGCAGATAAGAATAGGGGAAGGAATAAAAGGTCAAGCCAAACATTGTCACAAACATAACAAGGGTAAGCATTACACAGAAATAACCTGAAATTATAACAAAAATTTAGAAGAAGAAGAGGGAAACCAAAATAACCATCATCCTTACCGACTTACGAACCCCAGTAGGAGTCTCTCCAAATATATCATCACAGAAAATGTAGTTTGATGTCTCACTCTGCACAAGTTGATGAAGAAATATAAAGTGAGAAATAACAGAGGAATTAGCAAAAAGACAATTGGTTAATTTATTATAAGACATACAACAATCAGAGTGAATTGGACACACCTTTGGGGAACCATCTCCAAGATCACCAGGGCCATAATTCTTGTCAGGAGCAGAGATTCCATTTTGTTGAGGTGACTTCCTCACAGAAAATAATTGGTCAACAGGATAGACATCCCCACCACCACTTTTAACATTAGAATTATCTTGAATGTTGTTCTTAACATCAGTCGATTGACTAGGATATTCTGCAGGCTGTTTATCTTTTTCCACATCAACTGAATTGGAATCATTTTGCTTCTGTAACTGCTGATTCTTATATTTTTCTAGGATGGCCTGCCTTCGCTTTCTACTCTCCTCCTTAATTCTATCAAGATCTTCCTCTTCCTGTTCCACGAGCTTCAATGTAACCCTTTCTTCAAAATCATCCTGCTCATCTTCATCTCTTGTTATTTTGTATCCGTCTCCTTCCAAAGAATAACTGTTAGAACTATGCATCTTGGCTTGATCATTCTTTCTTGATCTGTCCTGAGAATTTCCTTTATCATCACCATGTAATGAGTGTCTGGAACGTTTATATCTATCCCGATTGCCATAGCTATCATCAGGACTTGCATACTTCTCCCTTTCACTCTCAATATGCCTACCTTTATCTCTACTTCTATCACTTTGTCTACCCCTCTCCCTCTCCAAGTTATAATCCCTGACCCTGTCCCGTCTATCTATGTCTCTGTTGCTAACATTGGCTCTATCCCTGCACCTATCTCTTTCCTTCTCCCTCCTACCCCTGTCCTCCTCTTCATACCTGCTCCTATATCGTTCCTCCCTTCCACTGTAAGTCTCCCTATCTCTACTTCTCTCTCGTTCTCTGTCTCTTCTTCGTTCCCTGTCCATCTCCATATTTTTGCTGCTTTCTCTTTCCTTAAACCTTTTCTGCTCTGTCTCTACTTCTCCCTCCCAACTCCTCTCTCTGCCACGTTTCTCTTGACTGCGACGCCTCTTTTCTCCGCCAGAATATCTGCTGCTGTAACTAGTACTACGCTCCCTTTCACTTTTCCTAGCCAAATCCCTACTAACATGTTGCTCAGTCCTACTGTGTCGAAACACTTTCTCTTCTTCAGAGTCATTCACATCCCATTCATAATGATGACTTCTTTTCAGAACAGCCTCCTCTTCCATTCCACTCCGAGAACGAGATCTTGCTAAGTCACACGACCTTGATCTACTCCTCCTAGTATCAAATTCATTACAATCTCTATCAATCAAAGTTGATGGCACCACCAGCTTATATTTGTCCCCCGAGCTTTCTGAGGAAAATGATTTTCTCCTATCACTTAACTTGTTTTGATCATCCTCCAATACATCAACATCAGGATAACTCTTCCGCTTTCCACTCCTTGAGGGAGACCTAAATTCCCTCTGTTGTCTATCATTCTCTTGAACATATTCACAAGGCAAATCCCTGTTGACATGACCCTCATCATAAACCTTATCACTAATACAACAATTAGTCCCAAGATCTTCATCAATCCCTTTTGCCGCATCTTCTTTCAGGGCATAAAGTTCACCAACTCCCTACCAAATCATGTCAAAAAGATTTAAGCCCATGAACTTGCAATGCAGTAAGGTCTACAACTATGAGAGCGATAAAAGTGTACATAGTGAAAGCCAAAGACATAAATATGAGAATATATATATATATATAAACCAGCTCTTACAAATCAACAGTAAGCCATCAGTCTCTCCATTGAAACGCCCAGCGGAAACTTCTTTTGCAATTGACTCATGCAGAATCTTTTATATGCATGAGACACTCAGGTTCTCTAAAAAAGCTCTCACAAACCAAAAACTCATCATTCACTTCCATAAAACAAACAAAACCCAAAAAATAAAAAGCAATTAACCCCGTTTGGTTACTGGGAATAGTTCAAAAATATAACAAACTTTGAAAAAGAAAATTAACAAACGATAAATTTCAAAATTGTTCACCGTTTCACACCCAAGTAAGCATATTTCTTTTTGCAAAACAAAAATAATTACTCAAAATTTGAATTTTCGTTACATCTTTTTTCCCAATTTTTACGGCAACCAAATAGAAACTAAAAGCGACCATAATGAATGTAAACATAATTATTAGATACTTAAAGGCAATCAGAACACACCGGATTTTTAGAATCGACTACATCACGAAAATCAACGGCCTGGATTTCCCCAGACTCCAATTTTTTTGTTTCAAAATTTGCCTCTTCAAGAATCTCTCCTTCCTCCACGTCATCATATAGCTGAGAACCATTATCTGCCGGAACATGAGTAGGGGCATCGTCGCGGCTGTGTTTGGCTTCATCTTCGTGCTTCCTGCTTCGATGATGACGGTGCCGGTGATGACGATGTTTGTGCCGTTTGGAGGACTTGTCGGCTTCATCATCGGAGGTAGATCGATGGTGCTTGCGACGAGATTGTTGCTGCGTGTCGGTGGCCATTGGATCAAATTTGTCTGAATATAGGGTTAGGGTTTTCTTTTCCCCTCTTTTGTGGATGAGGCGATTTTTGAGTAACGACAGCAAAAGAAACGAGAATAAACTTGCGAACCGTGAACGCGAGCGACTGCGGCTGGGTTCCATATTTTGGGTTAAAATATGAATCGGCTATTGTTGAATTTCGAAGGCGGACTTGGGCCGGACGCTTATCCGCACGTGTCAAACCCAGTAGCTGTACACACGCACCAGAAATAAGGTCACGGCATTTTTTTTTATTATTATTTTTTCTGAACTTTTGGGGTTTTTAGCGGTCAAATCTCGATGCCCGTAAATGCCCCCTTTATCCTTGTTCGTTCTTGGTAAATTTTGATACGTTCCGTACCGGTGATGTCTTACTCTTCTCAAAAATTATCCTGGCTTCCATCAATATTTGAACATATATAATATTATATATTCTTATTTATTAATATATTAAATAATAATTTAAATAATTATATCAAAATTTATATCATATTATATTAAATAAAAATTAATTTAAATTTAATTAATTTATTAATCTTGTTAAAAAAATAAAATATAAATTCGATTCGTTTCGTTTATTAAACGAATAATACAGACGTGATTTATTTAGATACAATCGATAAATAAATTATTTTTTACAAAAATATAATTTATTTAAATATAATTTATAAATATAATTAAACATGATTCATTTAGACACCATTTGTTTAAATACGATTTAGAACATAATTCGTTTAAATTTAATCGGATAAATTTAATTTTAAAAAAATAATTAAAATATATTTTAAAAGTAATAATATATTTTTTTTAATGTTCACAACAAACTTGAAGTATCATGATTCAATATCCATAATAAAAAATTAAAATTCATACTTTCATAAATAATACAATCAAATAAATCTATATTCATCTAAACCTTTCCCAAGTTACATAACTTTCCTTTCGCTCAAATAATAATATAAACCACTTTATCATTAATAAACTCAAAACTCAAACATTCCCCCAAGTAACAATTTACAATATAAATAAATTAAGTACCATGCACACACAATAAACTTATATATAAACTTTAAGTCACAATTGATAATATAAGCTAATTAAGTACCATAAAAAACTATCATCATCTATAAACTTGAAACTTAACTTTCCTAAAGTAATATCAACACAACTAAATTAAAGAATTTTTTTTTAAAAAAAGGTACATTTATTTTAATCAAATACTTTTTCTAAAATTTATCTATAATAATTATAACTTAGAATAAATTTTATAAAAAGCACACTTATCTTCCTATGATCATAAATTAACTAAATAATATATATATATATATATATATATATTATAAGTAAAATACTAATTTATCATGTCTATTTAACTTTTACTTATAAATAAATATTTTTTAATTTATTTATTCTTCATAAACTAATTAAGAAGAAGTAATTAGAGTTTTATTTAGAAAGAATAAATCAATTAGGAGTATATCTATCTTTTAATTAGTTTACATATAATAAGATAGGAGATAAGTATGTCTTTTTATAAAATTTGTTAAAAAGTGAAATTATTACTAAATTGAAGAAAAATATATAATATAACTCCAATTAAAAATATTAATTAGTTGATATAATTTTCAAACAAAATTTGTTAAATTTCAATGGTAATATTCACTAAACACTCGTTTAGTTTCATTTAACAATTAATATTTTCAACTTATCACACCACATTTAATTTCATTTGGCAGCTAGTATTTTCAATTGATGACATCGCAATTTCAAAAATATGTCGATCATGGATTTAGTTTTAAAATTGTGACTCTATATAAAGAAAATTTGGTTTGAAATTGATTTTTGAAATTAATGAAATTTTGGAATAAAATGATGATTTGAGTATAATTGTTTACCTAGATTTGTATCTTAAAATGAAAAATTGAGAATTTTGGGCATGCTCAATAATAATAGTAAAATATCTATACTGTTGTGTGAAGTTATTGATGAGTAATATAGACATATGTATCATTAATATGTAGTAGATTTGTAAATGAACTTCATGTAACCAAATGTGATGAAATGTGTCAATATTTAGATTACATAAAAGCAATAATGAACCATAATTTATTTCTATCCTATTAGTCTTTGAGTTTTCTAATAGATATTACATGTCTAACTATTTCCTATCTCCATCGTCACAAGAACTGCAATGTCTTTGGAGTTACTTTCATTTTTGAGTTGACAACTATGCTGTCCAAAATCTTGCAAAACCTAGAGCTGCCATGCCAATGCTTTCGAAAAGAAAGCTTGGCAAAGACAAACATGAACATGGCAATCAACAGCTAGAAATCATAGGTGTCCGATCTACTTGGTCATTGCTCTCACTCTGCTCTTGAATTTCCAGTATTTCAACTCTTCGATTCATCTTCTTTCTTATCTTTATTGCTACATCAGACGGCCTAAATCTCCCACAAACACTCACCCTAGATTGCTGCTTCTCGATCAAATGCGTTTCTATCTCTTCAACAACATGAAATGAAACAAAAGAAAGTTTGTCAGAACCACTGAATTTTATACCATCACTATAATAATAATAATAAATAACTCTGAAACCCCACCTCACCTTTCATGTTGAGAAGAATTCTCCTCATTTTTCTGCAGCAGCCATTGCAGTCCAGGTTAATTCTCATCACCATGCAACGAAGCTGCAATTTTTTTACAGAGAAAATGAATTCCCGTTAATCATTGATATGTCATCTAATGATAAAAAGAAACCGAGCATTTTTTTAAAAAAATAAACAAATAAAAAGATGCTACCTGAGCATGCCTTTCTTCCATGGAATTCCGAATTTATCTGAATCTGATATGAATGTTTTAAAAAGTGAACAGAAAGAAAATGCTCGAATTGAAGAAAGTGAATGACAATGAAACCACAGGTATTTCTACTTTGGGATGGTCTGTTGGAAATTCTTGTCCTTCAAAATTGGAATCTGGTTATCCTTAGACCGAGAAAGACCACTTTTGGTTGTTCTGTTTGGCTCATTATGCTTCCCTTCACATTTAAGGTTTGTTTAACTTATGACATAAACTAAGGGTAAACATCACTTGAGGAAAATGCTTTGCATCACCCCATGCACATTATCAAAAAACTCTTTCTTGTTTCCAAAGGTAAATGTTACATAAAATTTAGGCACAAGTTATCCCAATTTGACGGCCCTGAGATAAAAAAGAAACAAAATTTCACAGCATCAGTAATCTAAGAGACTGTTGCAGACATCAAGACTTAATTTCATTTCCTCCCACTTTGCAACAAAACAGAGCAAGCACCTCCAAGTTGTCACTCCCATGTATCTTCGAAATCTTATTTCGTCACAATGTTATCACACTTAGATTCTATGATTTATATATTTTTCACTGTGAATGAATAAGTCTATACAGTGTGAATTCAGCCTAAAGCATTCTTATTAAAATCTATATTTTCACATGCTGGATCTTTTCTGACTTGAAATCAACTGCAGGAAGAGCGAAAAATCCTCTTGATCATGGCCATTTTTCGAAGAGGATTCCGGTAAATGGCTGCAACTTGGCTTGTGGACACCTTAACAACAGCAGGATATCTACATGTGAGTGTTACCTTCTTCTCCAACACATTAACCAACACAGACTCTGTGTCTGCCCATTAAGGAAACAATTAGTATATTTTTTCGCTTTGTATAAAAAACATAGAATTAAAGCTCAACATAAACATTACAAACTCTGGTAAGATTTTGATTTTGAACCATATTCACAACTGAAGAGAAGAAAATATTAAACGAAATTATAATCATTGAAGATGCCACTCCAGTTGAAGAACTACACAATCATATATCTCCACTGAAGACATGCAGTGGCGGTGCCAATGAATAAGTTGCGCCATTCAAGCAACGAAATGAGATAACAACAGCTTGCAATGGAAAAGGCGACTAATTACTTCCTCTTCTTTTTTTTTCTTAATCTCTTAATGTTCCCCCTCCCCAAATCTGTCCCATATTCTGATTTCTGTCTGATCCTTTTCCTGAAAAAAGCAGAGTAAATGGCGCTGTTTTTTTTCCCTTTGATTAAGTACAAAAAAGATTCCACTCTATGAAAAAGCTAATAAAAAGTTGTGGTGATGCCTATATGAGACACAAAACCAGGACCACCTACTATTTACTGTAGGAAAAAAGGAAGGCAACGTTTCTGCCGGTTTAAGAACCGCATGTAGCCAGTAGCAACCCTATTTCACTGTTAACATGTCACTTCCATTCTCAGATTAAAGGTAAGTGCTTCCGAAAACAGCTCAAAGCAATTGTAAAACAACTAAGATGATTTTGAATACAATAGAGGTAACAGAAAACTATGATGATTATGAACACGATAGAGATATCAAAAAAGCCAAATCGAGATCTCACCGTTCAGTTTCGAGATCATATCAACTACTCTTTTCTGACACTCGGCACACCGAATATCGGCAGAGAAAACAACTTCCTGGACCTGCCAAACAGCGAGAACTCAGCCAAATCCACAAGAAAATCAAAACCAACTCAAATTTGAGCTGAGCACAACAAGGGAAAGGGAGAGAATACAAACAAGAGGCATGGATAATGATTCGACAGAAGCAAGGCTAGTTCCAGGAAGTGACTCGGTTCTTGACTTCTCGAATTCAATTCCTGCAACTGCAAGCTTCTCCATTTTAACCCCATCAGCAGCAGCAGCATAAGCAGCCATTGCGTTGCGACGTGATTATCCGAACACACCGCAAGCAATTTATTTAAACAAACAATAAGGTAACAAGATTTAATCCCATCTTGCAGGAGAGTGAGTGAAACAGAGTAAGAAAATGATACAGGAACAGCTAGGTGATCCTCCTGTACCGAAAGAGGAAGACCATCTTTTTTTTTACTGAGATGCTTCAATTGTTGGAGATGGAACAAAGGAACCAATGAAGAAGGAATATTAACATACAAGATATAGTGACAGCCTAGAAAAGTGAAAAGCACTTTTCTGCAGCGTTGACAAAGATGCATCTTACAAAAAAGGAGGCCCACAAGTCACCACTGTCGCAAAATTTTCTCACCTAGAATTATTTTTTCAGAGGTTGCTTATACGACCAAAACTACTTTTAGTTTCAATTAATCAGTTCAAGTCTTATGAGTTGGGTAGGTACAACTGCAAATTAACCAAGCCAAGTATAGCTGTATTTTTGGACCAGAGGCGAGCCGCCTCATTATAGCCGTTGAAGCATGAGAGAACTCCCGTTTGACTCTTGTTCCCTTCCCTCCAAGCACCGCAAGACAGAGATGAGGCTCAAAATTACAGAAAGCTTTAACCAAAATTTCCCCACCCAACCGCCTCCTCTTTTTTTTTCAGTCTGGGACAAGATGTATTAGATATATCACTATGCTTAATGATTTGCGAATCTCTTTTGATAACTGTTGATTCGAAGCTGAGAGTAGTTACAGACATTTTATATGCAATGTAATAAATTTGCTTAAATTACTACAAAAATAGAAACATTTGATGAGACTATCAACACAAATGATCAAAATATAGTAAAGTATTTACTCAACAGAGTGAGAAAGCTCAAGTGATGCGATGCTGCTCAAGAAGCAAATCTGAAGAACAATGCTTGCGTTTTCATCATCTACATACTCGAGATATGTGTTCTCTTTTGTCCAACAGATCTTCTCAGACGCGAACAAATGTGTCTACTATAACATAAACATGATTAAAGTTGCCGGTCGGAATCGTGAACCTTTTGGCTCTCAAATCAAGCTTGTAAATTAAACAAATTTAGAAACAAAATATAGATACCGTTTCGGTTTAAAATGAAATCTCGGAGCACTACAATCACCGAGCAAACCTCACCCAACAATGACATCCGACATTAGAGCTTTGTAACATAATACCCTTTTGTGGCAAATGTTATAATAAAATATACGCTTTTATCTTCTCTAATCCTAAAATTAATTAATTAAAGAATAAATATTTTAATTTATATAAAATTAAAATTTTATTTATGTTATTTTTATTTTTAAATTTATTTATATTAGACAATATATATATAAATTTTTAATAATATAAAATTTTAATTAACTTATAAAATCATTTTGTTATTAATATATTATTATATTATTTAAAAATAATTTATATTAAACTTTTAAAATTTTACAATACGATTATTATTGTAATATAAAAAATATTATGTAAAATAAAATTAAAATATTTTATAATTATTAATTAACACCAATTGAAAATTCATATAATAAATCTTATATAAAGTAATAAGTAATTGTAAATTAATTTGTTAGAGAATTAATATGTATATATGTAATTAAAATTATTTTAAATTATTTTATTTATTTTATAAAATATATCTAACAAATTTTATAAATTAAACAAATTTTAAGTATATAATTTTTTATAAAAAATAAATAAATTAAAAATATATTTATTTTTTAATTAGTTAATTTAAGAATAAAGGAGACATAAGTGCACATTTATACAAAATTTGTCATAAAATAAAATTATTATAAATTTTTTAAAAAAATCTAATAAAATTTAATTAAAAAAAGAAAAAAATTGAAGTAAACTTCATTTTATAAAATCTAACTACAGCTAGCTTTCACTTTTGTTGAGATAAATATAAATAAAGAATTTGTTCTTAAATCTGAAAAAATTATTGTTCAGAAGTATCAAATAATTATTTCCAATCTAACCATCCAACATGAAACTCTCAATTTAGTCTACATCAATCTTAAAATGTTGCGAGGTTACAAGTGTTACCTGGATCCCGCAGTCTTCATTGAAAATTACCTATTATTTGAGAATTCAAATCTCTCTGCTAAGATATCTTGACATGAAAAACAAAATGTACACAGACTGATGGGAGAAAATGACTAATAAAGTAGGTTAAACAAACGTAAAGACAAAAATGTAATTTAAACACCCAGAGAGCTGATATACAGGTTACAAGCCAACACTACTGATACTAAAAACTACTGAAGATAGTTACAGCTCTAACTCTAAGAGATCATTATACTGAATCCCAAAATTGCCGCCTGAAATATCCAATCCAGGCTATTGTTACAAAATAAATACATAGGCCGGCTGTCTGGTTGGGACTCAGTGAGAAAGACTTGGACTCCAGGAGTTCTCTCGTAAACACTTGCACAACTGAGGACATGGTGAAAAACAGAGCCCCAACAAAAACACGCATCAAGTAGAAGCGCCTCATGTTACATATACCAAAGCACAAGAAAATCTAACATCTACTCGAGAGCAAGCACCTAAACCTTTTCTATAACCACCCTGATTAGATCATCTAATCATTTATCATCTAGACATAACCAAATTTGATAGAGAAGGCACGACTGAAGAATTGAATAAAGGGTCTCTCACGTATTTGCAGTTATCATGATCAACTTTTATGGATGTGGGAATAAAAAATCTTTCACAAAAGCCTGATCCCATCACTGCCCTGGCGTTTCGACTGTCAGGATGGCAATAATGCAACTTATGGACACAGCTTCCAACAACACGTCTTCTCTTCCTTGATGATTTCCACTTCAACTGGGCAAGCAAATCATCTTTCGCAAGATCGGGAACAAGATCCAAATTCCTGACCTTTTCTTCGGAGTCCAAAAGCAGCTCACTACGTTCAGTTTCACCCTTAAATTCCTGTCCACCAACATAAACAGCATCTTGCACTGCATGGTCATCACAGGACTTCTCCACAACCTGTTTTGTGCCTAAACAGGTTAGTATAGAACTCACAACATCACGTCTGTCCCTGATATGCATCCACCTATTACCCAACCATTCTTCAGAATGCCTAAGTTCACTGCGGCCAAAAACTGATTTCTGCTTTTCTCCTGCAAATAATACAAGAAATTGAATATCAATGAACAAATGCTTCATAAAAAAGATAACAGAAACACGAAATACAAATAACACAACATAAAGAACTTCTGTTTAATTTAAGAGGGAGGCAGTGAGTGTTTTAAAATTAAATTTTAAAAGAGGAAATATTTCAAACCTGGGAAATAGACATGAAGTTTATCTTCAGAATCCTTCTGGACTACAATGCCTTCCCACCAGCCATCATGCCACCAAACATCAACCATGGTCCCAACATCAACCGCCCATGTTACTCTGCCTTTATTAGATTCAGGGAGTGGTCGAACTATTGTTCTTCCAGAAAGTCGAAGCCCTAATTGATCAGGAACAGCAACTCTGGATGCCACAACCCACTCCTGCAACACAAAATAAATAAATAAATAAATTAGCAAACAGTGAAAATTGGTTAAACTCAGCATTTATTCTTCCTCTCGAAAACAATATGAAGACAAGACATGCCTCTAAAAGGTTAGCTTCATCAGCTGCATCCTGCACATCGTTATACCGCACCTTCACTTTATCTTTGTGCTTCTTGATTACCAAAGCTCGATACCAACATCCTCTGATGCCACTGTCCTGGCAGAGGACTTCAACATGAGAACCTACCTTCAAATACTGAGAATTTTGATCAGCTTCTTTTTTGCACAAAGGAGCAGCAGAACCAACTCCACCTGGATTGCCTAATCCACTATCACCCTGAGGATCAACAGAACTCTTAATAGAAACCTGCAGATCCATGCATGCTGCATCCTTTGAATCTTGTTTGCTGGTGTATTCAAACACATCATCTTTTGACTGACGATGCCTTTTTTTAGGCCTGATCTCAGCCCCATCAGTCTCATTTGTAACAGCTCTTTGACTACCACAAAGTTGTTGAGAATTTGAACAATCCTTTGAAGAAAAAATGGTGAACATACGCCTAACAATCTCTTGTTTCCAGTAACCTTTAACCTGAGTTATGTCAAAAGGCTTCACGTCATCATTTTCAAACTGCTTGTCACATATAAATGGTTGCAGTTGAGAACGGGTCACCGCATTCTGAAACTTCTGGAAGTGCTGGGGACTGAGGACAGTAGCCAATCCATCTATGCATTCAATACTGAGATCTTGAAGACAAAGAGAAAAGAAAATCTCTCTGTCATTAAAATTGTGAGGCAAAAATATACCAACCTCATCAATTTTGTGAAACCATCGTACCACAACCATCTTATTGCCTCTGGAATCCTCATACATGTCTTCCAAGTAAGCAATGAGCCTTTTATCTTCCTCAGCTAAAACATAAACAAAATCATGAACCTGTAAAGATTTCAGAGAACATGGATCAAGTTAGATGAAGAAAAACATCCAATGAGTAGAAAACACCTATAGAGACACTCACAGAGATTTTAACCCCATTCCGGCAAAATGACCTATAATGCTTGCGCCGTTTCCTAGACATCCATGGAGAGCCTAACCATAGAAATGTTTTAGAACAATGGCCCAGTTTCTCATCCTGCGAAGAAAAATAAAGTATATAACAAGGAGTTAAAATTCACAATAACAAAAGATACCAGATAGGAGAGAATCTTAGACAGACAAAAGTTTAGTTGAAAACAGTCACAACTCTGATATCATTCATACCTTAAATGCTTCACAATCCAACCAACAACCTTCTTTTCTACCCAACAAGCCAGATGATTGTGTTGGATCCTGGGCAGTTGAACCTGAAACATTTATTACCATTAGCATAATCTTAATGTTTATCCTGCATAAGAAAACAACAATATGTATTTCACAAACAGGCAGATACATGGCACCAGAGGAAAAAAATGTCATACCCCATGAAACATGTGTACAGATCATATTGAAAAGGTTTTTAAAGTAAATATAACTCAACAATAGAGGGTTTTTTCTTTTTTTTTCTTGATAAGATGATATATTTTGGCCATGAAAGATCTTAACCTAGATAATTTGAGGGCATAGGACTTCAACGATCTCAACCAGCTCTTTAAATTGTACTGGTATTCCTGCAGTCCAGATCATAGTCAGTTACCAAAAACATTAAGACATGGTAACAGGGAAAGGAAAGGGGGTAACCTACGGAACCGCATCCAAATAAACGCATTAAAGGGCTACCCAACCAAAACAAAAATACATAGTTCATTCAAGGAACAAAATAATGATGAGAATAAGTGCCCAAAATAATGAAAGAGCCTCAAAAGAGAATTAAATGACAATGACAACAAGAATAGGAGAAGTCAAAGAAATCAATAAGAAGAATAAAAGTAAAGGAAACTTACATAAAAATTGCAGAAAATTAAGGCATGTATTTAATTATAACAGGGATCTCCATCCATTTAACAAAAAAAGATGTACAAGAAAAAAAATAAAAAAAATGGAAAAACAAGCCATAGAATAGAAAGATATCGTAAATATCGTCCACGTCCGCAAAAAAGAAGAAGAAGAAATCGAAGGAGACAAGCCCAGGATCAACATTTGGAATTCAAAGGATGTAAACCCAGATCCAACTTGGATCTGAAGGACATAAACCCAAAGTCAGAGAGATCTCCATCTACATGACAGGAAAATTGTTCCCAAGCGTATGCAAAAAATTCAAGAACTTGAAAAAAAATCACAAAATATCATATATGTACAAAAATTATGAATCAAAGGAGATAAGCCCAGAATGAAACTGTATATAAAAGAGATAGACCCAAAATCAGATAGCCTCATAGCCAGATAGAGCACCAAACACGACCCTTCAGCTTACAAAATCTGTAATGCAAAAGGTTTTGCTCTGTGTTCTGATTATAACAGCTGAGAAAGAAGAAAACTTCATTTCGCTCAATTCCCAAATTAATAAAAACAAACATGCAAAACCACCAAATTTACCAATATTGTTCAATATTTCTCCAAAAAAAAAGTCGTATAAAAGCAAATAGTTATGAGATACAAAAAAATGAATGTAAATTGTAAAGTTTCCCCATAATTCAAATAAAACCCAGTCGTCCTCACCCAGATCTACCAAAAATATAAAATTCTTCATTCATGCCCAAAAACTTAAACCCAAAGAAAATTAACACACCGTCACAAGCGAGGGTAATCCAAAAATTTGTCAATTTTTCCATATCAATATCCCAATTACCAAGACAAATTAAAAGAGAGAGAAAGAGAAAACATCCATCTACCTGAAATAATTGAATTAAGCCAATCAATAACCTCCCGCCTTGATTTAAGCTTGAAAAGCGACGTTGCAAAGGATTTGTTCGAAATAAAGTAGTGATAGGACATGTGCCGGGAGCTCTTCTCTTTCCCTATGACCGCCAGATCTGAACCACCACCATCTTTCCTCTTCAAATAATAATGAACCTCTCTCCTTCCCTTATCGCTCGACATGTTCACCTCCTCCCAACTCACGTAACAAGACGCCGTGTTTCTCAGCGTCGGCTCCGTAACCACTCTCTCCATGACGAATTCCAATCGAAAAGACAAAATATAATTTAGTTATAAATTAGATAGAATAAGAAAGGGAGAAAGAGAATTCTAAGGCGGAGCAGAGCGTTGCGAGACAGAAACAAGAATTTTCGAAGGAAAAATTTGAAAGTTGGCATGTAACATATATTGCTAGGGTTTCGAGACAGGGTGATGAGATGAACGGTGGAGATTGCGTCCACGAGGACGAGACGATGGAAAGTACTAGGAAATTGCGAGGATCACTATGGGTTGTTTTTAAATTACAAAAATGCCCTCGTGATAGTTTATATCACTCGGTGACGTTCTGTATTGTTCGATCAGAGACAAAGTACAAGTTGAGGGGGTACAGAACACAGAAGCCGGTGTCCGTAAATGCCGGTAAAGTAAGAGGAGACAGATTTGCTCGCTCGGTCTATTTGCCAGCTGGCAGTCGGCGAACACATTTTCTTTTCAAATTAATTTAATTAATAAATACGAGAGCACAAAATTACATAGATTAGTCAATTAGTCACAAGCCAAAGTGAAATAATAAAAATAAAATAAATTTTAAAAAAAGGTATTAAAGTATCATTCTATTAGTATTAGGGATGCTTGTTGATCCCAATTCAATCAATTACAGATTTTGTTCTCAAATTTTCCGTTTAGTTAACATTGAAATACAGTCCGTTTCTCGTTGAAATATGTTGAAATACGATTGAATTACATTGAATTTCAAAATAATTTGACACAATCAACTAATAAAAACAATAAAATTTTAAATTAATATATATTATTTATTATTTATGTTATAATTTTTTAAATAAATTTTAAACACAAAGATAAATAAATTAGTAAAATAAAATTTGAGAACACGAATACTAATTTCAATTACAAATGATAAAAAAAATTATATATATAAATTATAAATTAATATTTAAAATTATTTAATTATTATATATTTTATATAATTTATTTACTCACTTAAAATACAAAATTCGTGACAATATTGTAATAAGGTCATGATTGTCGCTCCTCCTTCCCCTCCAAGTTCCGTCTTTGATTTTTATTTTTCCCTTCTTTAAAAAGCGGGAGGAAAATGAAAGTTTGAAAGGACGGATGCTTTTCCCACGCGGGGAATAGCTGACATGGCAAACATAAGGTCATCCTCGTGCGCCGTCTTACTTGCATCTTCGTCGCCAAATACAGACCGTCGAAACACCTTAACGTTCCTGATTAAAATATTAGAAAACAATGTTTAGGAAAGTGGCGGGTCACGAATAAAGGCAAAAGAGGTGGTGACGTAAACCACAGGAAATGGCTCCAAAAGACAGCTAAGCCGGCCCCCAAATTTAGGCATTACGTGATGACGGGACACTTCTTAACACGTATCGCCGGTTGCCTCGTTCAACTGAAACCGGCTTTTACCGGTACCACCGAATTCGCTTCGCTTACCCGGTATTCACGTGACGCCCACTTGCTTCAACTCTCAAGTTGTCAGTTTCTTTTATTGCCATCTCAAGGAGGGTTAGCACGAGGACGACCTCACACTTTCTCCATGCACCTCACTCCGTGTACTGTTATCGTTGTTATGAATTTATTTTAACGGATATATCCCAAGTTTACAAACCACAATAATCTTAGCTGTTACAAATGACAAAATAAAGTCACCTATCTCTCATTATTTTAGAAATCATATATTTAAATATAATATTATTAATTTTTAAATATTGATTCGTTTAAATCTAATGGTTAAAATTAAAAATTGATAATATTTAATATTATCAATTTAATTGTATGAACTCAAAATTGATGTTTGAAGTTAACATTCTTTTGCCGTTGATAATATAATATTTTAATATATTTATCTTCTTAAATATTATTTGTAAGAAATAAATAATTAATTTCCCTATTTAAAGTCACCTTGCATTTAAACATTAAGTGGGCATGCCCATGTGCAATAGGAAGCGCCGAGTTTGAAAATTTAGTTACTCGAGAGAAAGGGAAGTTCACAATTAAAGTTTGAAATTATTTAAATAAATATAATCAAATCGGCGGCGGCTAAAAATCCTGGGGCAGGGCAACGACTTGGCAAAGCTGACATGCATTAAGTGCATGTCCGGTTTTTTCTCGATTTGTTTAGATTTGGGCTTGCATTATTTCAGAAGAAACGTTTCTTAATTGTAATAATAGTGATAATGGGTGCTTCTTACTCTAAACGAGTAATAATCAACGTCACCAATCAACACAAAATGGAAACCAAACTCCAACCTTTATTTGAAAATCGATGGCATTGTAGCTTATGTTATGTTGTACGTTTCCGTCTCATCTGGGCTATGGACTGGAAAGATTGGTTAGTGTTGAGCCTATTGGCTTTCAGTGGCTAACTAACAAAGATGTGCGACTCTGACTGTATGGTAACTCTGGGCACCAATGGGCTGTGACTCGATTTCTTCTTAGATTTTAGACTTTTTTTTTCCCCACAACCAATTTTGCATAAGAATGCGCTTGGAGATTCTGAATCCAACGGCCGAAAGCTTAAATGTTTTCCGGGCTTAATGCAAGCTTGTTACAACGCTTTGCATGTATTTCGTACAGCGCCCGCACCTAAACCCAATATCAATCAGTGTAGAAATAAAAAGAATATGTGGTGTACCAAAACAGAGAACAAATTAAAATTAATAAAATAAGATTATTTTTTAAATATTTTTTTTTAAATTTAATAAAATTATACATAAATATATTTTTTTTTAAAATTTAACAAAAATTATTTTTAAATTATCTATATAAAATTATTATGTTTTGATCATTATTGCTAATTAAAATAAACTTTATATATAATTTTAAATATTAATAATATTTTTTTACATACTTTGTTATAGTTTTAAAACTAACAAAAAGTATCAAATAAAAGTTTTTTTTTATATATTTTAACATATAATATAATTTAATAAATATCATAATATTAGATACTAATTTTAATTAAAATAACACTATAAATTATTTATTTGTATAAAAATATAAACTATTTAATTTAATAAATATATATATATATTAATTATTTTCGTATTTATACATACAAATAAATATTATAAATTATTTGTTTATTTATATAAAATTATTTTAAACTTTTTTAAAAAATAAAATTTTTATAAAATTATCAAAAATAAGTTAAATTATAAATTTTTATTTTAAAAAATTACAAAATTAAAAATTTTGAATTTTTTATAAAAGCGAAAATAAAATTTGACAAATGCTTATCCGATTCAAATTATTTTTTTTAAAATATGAATATATGATTTTAATAATTTTAATAATTATAAAAAATATTTTTATAATAATTAAAATATTTTCTATACATACAATTTTTATATTATTATTTTTGCATATATTTATATCATATAATTATATATATATATATATATATTTATTAAATTAAATAATTTATATTTCAACCCAAGTAAGTAATTTGTATTGTTATCATATTAAAATTAACACAAAATTTATGTATTTTAATTAAAGTAAAATAAATTAACATATTAAAATATTTTAAAAAATAAATTTTTAAAAATACTTTTTTACTAATTTTTTAAACTTTATAAAAAAATATAAAAAAAATATAAATATATATATTTAAAATTATATATAAAATTATTTATTATTTTATTAGTAGTTAACTAAAACCTTTAAATATAAAAATTTTTATTATTGAGAGATATTTTAAGTTAATTATTTTAATTTTTATATTAAATATTTTAAAATTTATGTTAAAAGGTGTAATTTAAAATATCAGAATTTATAGACATGAATACTTGGAAAATTGTGTTCGTATTCTCTAAATAAAAGACAAAACGGGTCTGACTCCTAAATTGAAGAACTACAAGGGACTGGAGGCAAAACATGCACCAAATCTATCAACGAACTTTGCGACCGCGAAGCCGAACTTCTAAAAACTTGGCGATACAAACACAGTAAGGTCACCCAAACACGCCGGCCAACTCTTCCTCGTCTTCTCTGCCTCTCCCTCCTCCATTACTTTCTATCTCTCGAATTCCCTTAATCAAATTCCAAATCAAAGGTTCCTATCTTCCCAGTTCCTAAAATGTCTTCCCTTTCTCCATTTCTCTCCAAAACTCCTCTTTCAAACACCACCATCTCCTTTTCCTCTTCTGCTTCCAATCCCCTCCCATGGAAATCTTCTTCTACTTGCTTTTCGCCGTCCAAATCCTCAACATCTCGCCGACGGATCTTCACCGTCCAATCCAAAATCCGCGAGATCTTCATGCCTGCTCTCAGCTCCACCATGACCGAGGGCAAGATCGTTTCGTGGATAAAGTCTGAGGGTGACGCTCTCTCCAAGGGTGAGAGTGTCGTCGTTGTGGAGTCTGACAAGGCTGACATGGACGTTGAGACCTTCTACGATGGCATTCTCGCCGCGATTGTCGTTCCTGAAGGCGAGAGCGCTCCCGTCGGTGCGCCGATTGGGATTCTAGCCGAGACTGAGGAGGAAATTGCTGAAGCCAAGGCGAAAGCCGCGTCCAAAGGTGCTATTTCCACTCCTCAAGCTGTTTCTCCCACTCCTCCGCCTGCTACTTCCACTACCGCCCCCGCTGTTTCGCAACCGGAGCCGAAGAAAGCGGCAGAGTCTGCTCCAAGTGGGGCCAGGAAGATTGTCGCCACGCCGTTCGCCAAGAAGCTAGCTAAGCAGCATAAAGTGGATATCAATTCGGTGGTGGGAACGGGTCCGTTTGGTAGAATTACACCGGAGGATGTGGAGAAGGTAGCTGGAATTGCTCCTTCGAAGAATGTGGTACCCTCTGTAGCCCCCACGGCTGCGACTGCTACTGCTTCGCCTAAACCAGCGGCCGCAGCTCCGCCTCCACTTCTGGGTTCTAAGGTGGTGCCTTTTACAACAATGCAAGCTGCCGTTTCAAAGAATATGGTCGAGAGTCTTGCGGTGCCTACTTTTCGTGTTGGATATCCGATAACCGCTGATGCTCTGGATGCGCTTTATGAGAAGGTATATAGAATGTGAATCGATTAATTAATGTATCAACCGTGTTTGGTGACAGCTATTGATGTTTTAGCATTTGAATTTTTAGGTGAAACCAAAGGGGGTAACAATGACTGCGCTGTTAGCAAAGGCTGCAGCAATGGCACTTGTTCAGCATCCAGTTGTTAATGCTAGCTGTAAAGATGGGAAGAGTTTTACCTACAATAGTAATATCAATATTGCGGTGGCTGTGGCAATCAATGGTGGGTTGATAACACCTGTTCTACAGGATGCAGATAAGGTTTGTTACATTTGAATGTTCATATTGCATTGGTGCTGATAGCTCCTGTGGACTATTTTAGTTTAAGTAACTTGTATTTGTTGGCAATGCCATAGTTGGATCTGTATTTGTTATCTCAAAAATGGAAAGAGCTTGTAGAGAAAGCTCGAGCGAAGCAACTTCAACCCCATGAGTACAATTCAGGTATTTACTTGTTCATTTTGCCCGATAATTTTTATTTTATTTTGCATTATGCATTTGTAGTTTCTTGGATTAAGGTTGCAGTAAACTAAGCACACGAAAATGTACTTCTTTGTCTTACAGGGACGTTCACTCTATCCAATCTAGGCATGTTTGGAGTGGACAGATTTGATGCTATTCTTCCTCCAGGACAGGTGACTAATAAGGATTAGGCTTCTTCATATCCATTAACCAGTGTGATTTTTCTGCACCTTGAGATTCATATGAATATATATGCTGAAAAGTTTAAGATAACGTTCAGGGGGCCATCATGGCTGTTGGTGCCTCAAAGCCGACCGCAGTGGCTGATGCAGAGGGCTTCTTCAGTGTGAAAAGTAAAATGCTGGTGAGTTTTCCCTTGGCAGTTCACGTATGGTATATGATAAATGATGCTAGATGCATCCCGCTATAGGTTACAAATTTAGATAGTTCATTTTATATATGTGAATGGTAACCACAAGAGGCGGGTTGAGTTGTATGATCCTTGATTTTCCACTTAGAGGATATTTGTTCAAGTCCTCATGAGTTCACCTACTTGAGAATTATATGCAACAATCCTAAACCATCCTAGTTTCTTATTGTTTAGGTTTCTTATTGTAAGAGGATGGTTTATCTTCTGTACAAAAATGAGATGGCTAGGCTATGAAAGTCTTAACTTGTGAGGGGTGAGAGAAAAGTGCTAAGCCAACCCAGGTGACAGGATTAATCGATAATCTGAGAGTGGAGGAGATAAGGTGATTGATCATTCATTTGCAATTCAGACAAGGGAGAATGATATTTTGTTTGGAAGAGATCCTCAGTTATTTATGGTATTGTTTGGTGACTACCAACTAATTGCAAACTCTCAAAACATTAGACAGTAATTGGCATTCTTGATGTGCATGACATTGACAATTACCAGCATTTCTTGGTGAGACCTTGCTTAGGACAATATCCTAAGTGCTAAAAGTCTGAATCTCTCCAATATGACAAGGTGGAAAATCCAAACATGTCATCAATATCAGCTCTCACTGTGACCCTTTCACTATTCACCCAATAAAGACCCTCAATATTAGCTCCAACAAACAGAATTTTTCTCCTCAATTGTTCTGAAGCAGTAGAGTTGGAGCTGTTTTTTATATATAGCTGCTATTTGGTTAAGAGTGACCTAGCTACTAACTCTGTGTTAGCTTTTTTCAACTGAGAAATTTCTGGGATCTAGCTTTCAGTTCAAGCAGACGTTGAGATATAAGGTATATTTGACATTGAGGTGTTGTGGTTTTTAATCCATTGCTGTTATGGGATAGAATTGCCAGTTGTCAAGTATAAGTGGGAGGGTGAGTGGTGACATTAGCTACCATGTAAAATTAGCTACCAAACACTTCAATTGTTGTGCTTTCAAAGTTAAGTAAAAGCACTGAAATCCACAACATTCACATAGATGAGTGCATGGACTTTTTTTTTCCCTGTCATAGGTTTCTTTGCTACATTTCCCATTTTTACCAGTTTACTTGCTTCTTCATCATAAGATAGGTACATAATCCAGGAGATGTATCCTGAAGTATGTCTTTGTAAGTAGACCAAACACTTATTTGCTAAGTTAACCCATCTATATTTATTAATTCTATTACTTGCTCTACATACTCTATGTTGTTTTTGATGCTCTCAGTAGCATCTTGCTTGAAATAAAATTTAAGTCATCTTTGCATTTGGCATTGGGAACAGCCATGTTGTCCAATTGATATTTTTGTTTTGATGCAAATTAGAATGAGATGTCCATAAACTAGATGACAAATTGTCAAAGCTTCAACTTATGTTGAAGTTCAACATTAAAGAACTTCCCTGAGGCCTAGAGATATGAATCCGATCCTGTTGACTTATTAGACACCATACTACTCTAGGTTAAAATTGCATGACTTGCAAGTTTTCAAGATCAGACTGTTGATTATTGCTGAGAAGTTAGGCAGCATATGACCAGTTATGGAGATATTAACTGGGCGGCTATATTGATAAGCTAAATAGGAGAAGTCTATTACAGTAGAGTACCCGGATAATTTTGTTCCCTTTAGCTATGCCACCGCAGATCTAGCAAGTTATTTGTTTTTACACTCTTTAAACTGTTTCTGGTAGTTGATATTACCAATCATTAGAAATAACAAATCCCCTTATCTGGGTAGCAGATACAGCAAAGTTTTCACGGTAGCTTGAAATTTCAGTAATTTCAACTGAAGTTAATTGGCATGGGACTCTTTTTGCAGGTGAATGTAACAGCTGATCACCGAATTATTTATGGTGCCGACTTGGCTGCTTTCCTTCAAACCTTTTCACAGATTGTTGAGAATCCAGAAAGCCTGACATTATAGTTTGTGTAGCATTTCTGTGTGGCAAAATCAGTTTGAGCCGAGCCTCCATTCTAAACTGGGTAATGAGATAATCGAGATGATGTGCCTATTTAACAAAGTAGCTTGCCAAGAAACCTGGGTTTGTAGCAGTCCGAGCAAAAATATTCCATGTTGTACTTCAATTTGTTTTTATTTTTTTTAAAGGTTTCAGATACCATATCAGATGTGCTGAGATGATTTTAAAATGAACAAATAACTTAAAAAGTTTATTAAGCATTGAGCTGTGAACTAATTATTGAACATTGCATCACAAAGTTAACATCAGATAACTAGTAAAAGGGGAGTCTGCTTCACTGTCATTGCTAGCAGAGGAAGTTATTATTGAATATATAGAAAGAGTGGTTTATCCTTTCTTGTTTGAAGGCAATTGCTTTATGTGCAATTTTATTTTATTTTATAGATACTAATGAATTAAAAATAGCACAAGCTGTCTACTTCCAAATGCTTGGTGACCAGCAGAGCTGAACTTAACGATACCAAAAGGTGTTAGGTTTGCTGCTTGAAGATGAAAAAGGTTTTGACACAGCGGCAAAGATTTCTTACAGTCACAACTCTTGCAAGGATCACAGAATGAAGAGATTGAACGGTATATAGAAGTCACCAGTCCAAATTGATATTCCTAGAAATATAAAGCTTATCAATGTATTCTATAAGTGGAAGTGAAGCATTAATATATCTTTTCATTTTCTTCTTTGCTGATTGATCTGCAAGAAAACATTGAGAACAGGTCCTCTGGAAGATTACAGCTGCACTTCTGTTGTTGCCATAAATGTTTAAATGGGATGACAAAAACTACGACAACAAAATGATTTAATGAAGATTTAAGATGCTTGCAATTAGGCTTTTAGTCGCTCCAAAGACATCATATGAAATTAGAAACCAGGCTTTAAATAGTTGGAGGTTTGTTTGGTTAAATAGCTTGCTCTAAGAAGAATTTTGCTCCTTTTCTATGTGCATTTTGCAGTTCCATTTGATAAATTGGAGACAACAAAGTCGTATTGGAGGCTAAAAGTTCCTTCTAAAGTCATTTCCAGGCACTTGCATCTTCCTAAGAGGAAATATCATCAGAGGATTCTAGGTTCTCCAGGCTGCAATCTACCTAAATCTCATATTGCCGAGAAAATGTTGTAAACCGCAGATATTAGATCAACTGAAATTCCTCGTTAACTAGCCTTTCTTTACAAGCGTACAAGTTTGTTAAAACTAACCAGTTTCATTTAGCCTCTGCAAAAGTTGGTCCCGAGTTGGAAGAGTGTACATTCCTGCAGAAACTGCAGTCCGGACAGTCCATGAGTGGTAGGGTGCACAAACTTGCGCGTAAGCTGTTGATGCTGCATTCTTCAAGGAGTAATCACTGAATGTGACAAATTCGAGATATTAGAATCGAAGGACCAACCAAAACAAAGTTTGATGGTGCGAATGTTTCTACCTAACACCATCACAATGAAACACGACAGATTCTATCCAATATCCAAATAAACTAGAAGCACATACTTAGTTGACAAGAATTGCTCAAATAAAGCTCTGATTAGGTCAAGACCCTGTCTAACTCGTCTTAGATTGCGTGAATGGCTTCCTTGTGCTTTCACAGTGGCATTTGCGATATCCAGATCAAGTATATCACGTAAAGTGTTGTATGTCTTCGATGCTTCCGCCAGATCTTTTACCTGAATGCATCATACAATTAAACAAAGATGAAATTAGAGAACAGAGGTCGTTCTAAGCCAATGAATAATTAGGGCAAAGAGGTCAAAAGAAACAGCAGTGACAAAAGATCCATCCTGTAAACAAAATCCCTTCGGCAGATGGCTTTATGATCAAGTATTATTTTGCTAATTGGGTTTGCGGAGCAGAAAGGATTGAAATTATAACATAGATTAATGTATTAACATGGAGAGAGAAAGAAGAAATGATATTGTTATATCAGAACCTTGGAGACGTACTCCAACTCGGCGAATTTGAAAGAGAGTCCAAGACAACTAAACAAAACAGAAACCAACGAACAAGCTTCACAGAAAGTATTCAACCGAAGGTCTGCTATGCAACCCCCATTGCTATTAGAACTCAGCAACTTTTCAAGCTCCTCAAACGCACCCACAATCATCGACAAAGGCGTCATGGTTATTCTTGTTGTTGGTAATTCCATTACTGCTCTGTCTTCTTTAAACCTGTGATCTACCTTCTTCATTTTTATATGTTTTGCAAATCACTTATCATTACCCTGCGTTTTGAATATGTCAATGTTCTTCTTGAGAAATTTCCAGTAACAAAGAATATTGCACTGGTCCAACTTTTCTTTTCGTAATTTGCTTTTTACGTGTTCAATTCAATCTGAGGTTTCTTTCTCGAGTTACTTCCATCTGCTTTCGTCTGTCTTTTGGATTGAACTGACTGATACGTGGAGTGTGAAGCATTCGCCAAGGATGCGGTCGGCACAAGGAAAACCAACTCCTAATTGCAAACGCATGCTAGTGAGAAAAGTCAAATGTCTGGTCCACGAAGCTTCGCCAACGTCTGAACTACTCTCGCGCTGGTTGAGTTGGTTGGTCACCCTTCCCTTGTTCTAGTGGTTGGGCTGTTTTGGGTTAAATTAAATTAGGCCCATGATTAGCCCGAGTGTGCCATTTATAGGAGGGATGACAATTTCTCTGTACGTACGTAACCCACTAGTATCTATCCACTCTATTACTTCTGTTAAGAGTAAGGTATGAAAGAAGCTTAATGAATATGGAGTAAAAAAATAAAAACCCAAATGTATACAACTTAATTAATCTGTAAGCCTATAAATGATTTTTTTTAACATTTAGATTTTAACTACATTGATAATTGAGAATACAAGTAGATAAATGGGTACGAGGAAGGGCTGTTATACTCCATACCCGCCCAATTGTCACACCCACTCCCACAATTAGAACAAATAACAAAGAGGCTAGCCAAAGAGAGCATAGATGAGAACAGATTCTGACTATCATTATTTTACATGCATTATATTACTTAAAAAGGATTAGACATATTCTCCGAAATCTCTCTACAAACTCCAAGCTTGCTCACTCAAATTACAATGACTGAGAAATTCTCCGTTGACCGCAAGCAAGCATGCCTTGAAAATGCAAACTAGACCCTGTCCTCAAGCTCTACTCCGTCTTCCGAGTCACTTCCTTTGTTATGCACCTGGATTGGCTTGAGAGTGTACATCTTGGCACAAAATAAGTAGTAAATAAGATTAGCAACTTGCAACAATGTGATCAACCAATAGAAATACTCCAACTTTCCTCTGTTCAAGTTATTATCTGGCAGCCAATTTGATCCATCAGATCCAGCACTGAACTTGTGTACCAAAGAAACCAAAAGTGTGCTGAAATAATTCCCAGCTGAAATTGCTGTCCAAAATAATGCTGTGGCAGTGCTTCTCATGCTTTCAGGTGCCTGGTCATAGAAAAACTCTAAGTGACCAATTGACATAAATGCTTCAGCTATCCCATGAAGACTATATTGCGGCACAAGCCAAAAGACTGAAATGGGAATTGTGTTATGAGCTTTGTCGAGAAGACCATGAGCTGAAGCTACTTGTTTTCTCTTCACTTCAGCGAAGCCAGCAACTAGAGTGGCTAACACTGATATCACAAAACCTATTCCCATGCGGTGCAAGAACGTGATGCCACGGTCCAGCCCGGTGAATTTTCTGGCGACAGGGACGAATATGCGATCGTAGAAAGCGATTGTGGAGAGCATGGAGACCATGGTGAAGACGGACATTGAGCCAGCAGGAATTTCGAAGGATTTGGTTAGATGCCTGTCCATTGTTTTGGCTTGTTGGAGGGAGAATGTGTTCTGCTGTGCATATGCCGTGATTAGGAGGATTCCTGCTGCCCAGATCGGTCCCATTCTGATCACAGATTTCAGTTCCTCCACGCGGTGTACAGTGTTTAGTCTCCATAAATTTGGTGACTTGAGGTTGTCTTCTTCAGTCACAATTGCTGCCTTGTCCAAAAAGCTGCATTTTTCAACAGAAAAACAGAAAATTACAATACTATATATATATATATATATATATATATATATATATATGTTTATCGATCACAAAGTTAAAGTAGGTTAATTATTGAAGCAAATTCATTGAATGAAGACAGCAAGAAAAAAGAAACGTGTTCCCACAGAAGAGATGATTTTCGGTGGGAGACACAAAGACAAGAAGGGACTCACAATTTTTGTTGTTTAGTTGAAGAAACGAGTGTAATGGAGCCAATTATGTGGTGCTGCTCATTACGATTCATTCCAATGGCATCATGGTCCTACTTGCACTTTACATGCACATATTGGACTATTCCTATGTTTGCTTCCAATTGATAGTAGCCACATGATACAATGTGGCGACAATAAAATCGGTGATCCCTATCTTTTGTTGCCTTTTATCATTAACCTTTAGAACTCGACCAGAAGAAAAAAATTCGGATCTACGAAAGAGATGTCGGGTCAAGTAGTAAAGTCATGGACCACGACTATCTGTATACCATCATCAACCATCAATTATTGAACTCTTGAGTCCACTGGACTGATGCAACTTGTGTTTGATAAATACAGAAATAGAGAAATTAACTTACTTCATATGTTTAGTATGAAGAAGACTTCCACCCACAGATATGGAAGCATCCAGCTCTTCATTCTGATACAGCAAATTTGAATCAGCAATGCCCAGCTTTCTCTTCCGAAACGCGGCCACACATGCTTGTAACAATCGAGTAAACGGGCTCCCAGCTGGATCCAAGTTCCGGTAAAGAGGGTACCCGAAAATAAATGCTACGATTGATAGAAACATAGCAACTGTTGGAATCCCGAGGCCTACGCCCCATCCTATGTTGTCTTGAATATACACGAGAGCTGTCACTGCCACAAGAATTGATACTCCCATAGTGAAATAGTACCAATTAAAATATTTCCATGTCTTTGCGGATTGTTTAGGATCTTTTTCATCAAACTGGTCCGCCCCGAATGCCACCACACAGGGTCGAATCCCGCCCGACCCCACGGCCGCAAGTAGGAGAGATGCATATAAGATTGCCACCTGTCCGGTATCAGCTTCTTGGCAAACTTGGTCCCCTTGGCATGGTGGTGGCCTTAGTTTTGGAAGAATAGCTGAGAGTGTTAGGCAAATCATTCCCTGATGATTGCATAGAACCAGGAAGAAAATGAATTCTTGGATAGTTTAATGAACCCGAAGAAAAATAATTGATGTTGACATAAAACATATTAACGAACATAAATAATTTGTCATGTAGAATATTCATATTATAGAAAATCATTTATTAATCTTTAGACAATTATTTATTTATTTAATATCAACTGACGAGAATCTGTGACTTTGGGATATTCTTGATAACAACTATTTTTTTTCGGAAGAAAAGATTTCTGATATGTGCCACTGATACTATCACAAGCTTCATTCGTTTAAACGAGAGAGAGAGAGAGAGAGAGAGAGAACGATTATTTACAATTTGATAGATGATGGAAGCAATTGTAATGGTCCAGAAACGTCCGGCGTATGAATCAGCGATGAAAGCTCCGATCAACGGAGTCAAGCTTCCAGTTCCTCCGAAGTTGGTGAGAGTGTTAGCTGCTTTTGTTAATGGCATATGCAATTCATTTGTTAAGTAGCTAATCATGTTAGTATTAAACCCCACAACAGCCAGCTTCTCGCACACCTCATTTGCTGCAGCAAAATATTGAAACCATCATATATAATTAATCATTAATGAAACAAAATGTTGAAGAAGAAGAACCAAAAAAGAAACTTGTAAAACAATCATTAAAGAACTCACCAAATATGAAAGGCATAGTGACCATGCCACCCTTTTGTCTTTTTTCATAGCTGCTGCTGCTGCCGCCTTTGTCCTCCTTCTCCATTTCTCTGCGTGTTTTTGCTAGAAATGGTGCCCCTGAAACCCTATTTATAGGCCAAGATGGAAGGTTTTTAACGCTGTAAAATAATGTCTGTAAATATACGGCCGCGAATAATACTTGTAGATGGGATTGAATTGAACAGTCGGTAGTAGGCTGGTTTCTTAAAAATTAAAGAAGAGATATATGACAGGTCCCTCCCTGCAGGCAAGTTTTGTCATTATCGACTTTTTCCGGTTTGTATTGTAGGCACGCATCTGTTCCTGAAAGCAGAGTAGGGGCGATGGACCGAACTGAAGAAGAGATAAACCTCAAAATGATAATATTATTACAACAAAAATATGGTTAAGATATGGAGTATTTTCTTTAGAGAATGTATACATTGCGAGTGGTAGGAGCTCATCCATCAAGGTTCTTATTTACTTATTTATTGAATTACACTTGACAATTTATAATGAGTTATTAGTCATTTAATTTTCAGATTTTGTGATTGTTGAGTGCCTTGCAGATTTGGCCTTTTTGTTCAAAATGGCTTGCTTCTCTCTGGGTTTTTAAATTGTTGCTTGTGTTTGAATTTCCAATGTTAGAAACTAAAGAGGTGATGGGTGACTCAGAAAAAAAAAGAGTTCAAGTTTTTAAGAGTTGGGAAGGCAATTTAGACAATATATATTTGTAAAAAAATAATAATAATATTAAGATATCTCTTACTTGCTTTTAGATGAAGTTAAAACCCTATTACATAGAAATTCTAGAGGTTGCTAACTCGTCGACAAAAGAGCATAAATAAATAAATAAAAATTCTAAAATTTTAATATTGATAACAAGATGACACTCATATTTTGTAATAAAATTTAATATTTAGTTTTAATTATAAAAATTTTAACATGAATGAAAATATGATATTCATTATTCCGTTATAAAATTTAAAATTTGATTGTGAATTTTAAAACAATAAATCTCATGGTACATGAAATTCAAGGCTACATCATGATAAGTTTCTAAGCATCTATAAAAGCACAATAGTTTAAGCATTTATTTTTACTTAAAATTTAATGTTTATCCTTCTAATTATATTTATACCTTTATGACTTCATCTTACAATAGTTATAAAGTACTTCAATTCTAAACATAAAGAGTATTTGGTATCATTCATTTTCACATATGAAGTCTAAGTGTGACTTATTTTAAGTTGTCAAACATCTAAATTTATTTTTGAACATAAGAGATTTTTATTTGAATGGAGTCGATAAATTTTATAACATTAACATGAGTCACATATTTAAAGCTCAACTCTCAAATCACTCATATAAAATTGATTCATTTTTTTATTATATAAAAGTATAATTAATTTTTATTTTAATATATATTTTATTGAGATATATAAAAACTTTTAGTAAAAAATTTACGCACTAAAAATATAAGAAAGATGGTCCCAAAAAGAGAAAGGATTTAAGATCACTTAACAAAATATTAGTGGTTCTCATTTTTTCTTATTTAAATTTGGATTTAAAGTTTAGATAGAGTTTGCAAACACAATAAAATAACTATTATCGTTAATTTTTTTTATTTAATTATAGTTTGATTTGTTTTAGTACATTTGATCCTTTTAAGTGTATGAATAATATAATAAAACTTCTTTTGTGGGCTAACAATTATAATAAGAAAACAAAGAAGTATAATTTAGGAGATAATGGAATTTAATATAGGGAGATATGAGATAAAATAAAGATGATAGGAAGATCGAGAATGCATGCACATGCACTGGCATTAATATGATGAACATTCACTCATATTACTTTCATATTCATAACATTAATGTAAATGTTAAAACATTGACACTTGGTTTGCATAAAAAGGGAAGAAAATTCAGCATTATTGTTATATAATTTTTTTTTACTATAATCATATCATGGGTGTTCAATTCTTTAATTACATTATGGAAGTGACAAGCATTAATATATATATATATATATATATATATATATATAAGAAAAAAAAACAAAAAGAGAGAGAGAGAAGAAGTTGAGCACACTCTACAAATTGAACACTTACAAGTAAAAGGTGGACGGTGCAATCATTGTCATCATCTCACTCCAAATCTAACTTGGTTTATAAAAGTGCATGTTTTGAAGGTAACTTCTATTATTTTTTTTCCTTATGAAATACAATATTTGCAATGGTTTTTTTTCATCAATGATTTCACCCTTAAACTTTATTTTTAATATAGATTTAGAATAAATTAAAATATTTAATAAATATCATTTTTATTTAAAAATTAATATTTATCACTCTTTCTTTTTAACTTAAGACAATCAAGTCCAAACAAGCTCTTAATACAATGTTGAATTGTTCCAAGCGAAAACAGAAGCACACAATCTTCAATTTCATCAACGTAAAAAGCAAAATCCAACTGCACCAATTACATGAATTCTGGAAAAGCCGCTTCTTTCGGTATGTTTTGTTTCACAATACCAAAAATCTTAATATGGGTTAATTGAATAATGATATCAAACATAAAATCTACCCAGAAATATGTCATAGCGGCCCTAGATGGAACTAGAAACCAGAAAACGGATCAATTTAATTGTAGTTGACATACTGTTTTGACTTTAAGATGGACATGGGATTTCGACAGAATTGATTATGGCTTAGATTTTAGTAGCAGAAAATGACGAATAAAGTTGTTGACGTGCCACTAGCTTGCTCCATGACTATGCATTGACAGATTTGTATTCTGAAATTGTGGCCAACTAATATCAATAAAAGAACATGGGATAAGATAACCACTTCTGAACTTTAGAATTCCGCAAAATTCAATAACCCAATGATAGAAGAAGATGAATTAATGCCCACAACTTGTATTGATATTGATTTTTTTGACGCCAGAAATGATGCAAGCAAGCAGAATCAGTAAGTGGGAGAAATCTTTTTCATTATTTAACCTATTCCGAATCTCAATTCACACCTATGCAACTGTCGGTCGTCTTCTAATACAGACAGTAACAGCAGTACTACATTTGATTGATCACCAAAATTAACGGCCGATGTATCATCCGCGTGTCCCATTTTATCGTCTTCCAAGTTCGAATCAGGAGCACTGCCTGTAATTTTAGTCTCGTGTTGTTTCAGTTTCACACAAACGAAGAGGTAGAGCAGCCAGTGGGGTGGGCTAAGGCTAAGTGGGGCCATTTACGAGACAAACATACCAAGTGACCCTTCGTCGTTGAGATTATGACATAAGACCGACCAAAGAATGCATACTACCAATATGCTTTTTAAATTATCAGAAATAGTTTATGTATTTAACTTAACAAGCATTTATTCGTTAACAAAACATTTGATACATGAATTACGAATACGACGAGTGTGTAAATTGTTGAGTTGAGCGCATGCGCATGAAGCTTCGAGAAGGTAGGTGGGAGATTAGGGTATGGTCCCCGCGGCCCATCAGAGGGACTGTTTTTGTCTATGCCACTTTTGTGATTTGGTAAAAGAAAGACCCGAAGATTAGGTTTGCGGGCGAGAATGATGATGATACACACGCACATGTAGGGCATGTGTAAGAACCAAAACCGAAGAAGCAAGTGCACTTTGGAAAAAAAGCATGAAACGGGATTAACATTATTCTATAGCAGTGCAAAGTGTCCGAAGTTGGTTCAATGAAGGTATGATTCGGCTACTCAAAAGTTACATTATTGTGAGAAAGGGGAGTCTGGTATTTTGATGGACTTCTCGCAACTTTGGGTTGGTTTACTTGCAACATGCTATTAAACAATATCAATTATTTAAAGTAAATTCATATTCAAAAATCCTAACCAACACATTATTTGATGATTTTGTCCTGTGTATGGCATGATTATATTATTATAATTTTATTAATATAATCATAAATACTTTTTTAAAAAAATTATATAAATATATTTTATATTTTAAAATAAAAAAATCTAAAATCTTTTCAAAGATTATTATTATTATCAAATATCAAATCAAATCTATTTTTACTCGTTTTATTCTTAATTTTTTTATAAAAATATTATGAAATACATTATGTTAAAATATTAATTTTATTTTTAGTTTCACTTTTTGAATTTTTTTTTAAAGTTAATTATATACGTATAAATGTCTGTGTGTGTGATTGTTTTATATTTATCTAATTTTAAAATATATAATAAAATATATATTGATTAAATACTAACTTTTATTAATAAAAAATTTTATTGTATTATTTTATTTTTTTAAAAAAAAAGTTTTTGATAGTGCTTGGGCGTGTGTGGTGTAGATTTGATTGGATTTGTACTGCAAGCATTTGTACTATTATTTATGGTGTGGTTGAGTCTTTGGAAGATTGTGAAATGGTATTCTTCAGTCAAAGTCAACAGTGGCGGCAAGCCAGCCAGCCTAACTTGTCAGCATATCTTCATCTTCAACAACTAGACGTCGAACCCACATTCATTTATCATTATTATTACTGCTAACCATTATTATGATTACATTATTTCACGTCCGTTTGCTAAATACAGCCCCCCACTCCAATCTCTCAGATTGGACACACAATGTAAATTTACAATTTTAATTTTAAAGTAGGATTTTATGACAGATTGGTCTATACTATATTGGCTGTCATTTTCAACAAGACAATGAAATTGTTTGTAATGCATTTTATATGTCTTATTTTTGGATTCACATTTTTTTTTATTTATATTTTAAATTTTTTAATTATATATTTTAATTTTGAAGTTAATAATTTTAATTTTTATATTTACATCATCAATTCTATCGAAATATATTTTTAAAATATATTTATAACATATATTTTTATATTAATGTCATCTAAAAATAAAACTAAAATAAAATTAGATGATAGTTTAAATAAAATAATATATTATTTTTATTTTCATAATAATTTTTTTTGTTTTTATCATTTGTTTTTTAATTTTTATTTTGATTATTGTCTACAGAAAAATTATAAAAATATGTAATATTTATTTTTTATATATTTTTATTTTCATAATTTTTTCATGTAGTATAAAGATAAATTATGCAAATTTAAATAAATAAATAATTTTAATCTTTATTATGTATTTTATTTTTATATTTTCATTCTCTAAACAAATTAAAATAAAATATATTATTTTATTTAGTCAAAATAGATAATATTAAAATAAAAAGTATATGTTAAAGATGACAGAGAGTTAATTTTTTATCAAGTTATATATAAACAATTTAAAAAATGTACAAGCAGAATTGGTGGTGCAGTTGGTTAAAAGGACATTTTGACACAATTGAAGGTCAAGTTAGAATCCAAAGGTTTTGGAGATTAACATTTGAGGCCATGACAATTTGCGTAGAAATTTAAAGATTACACTTTAAATTTCTCTAAATTTGAAAACGCGATAATTTGTTAAATACGAGTAAGATGCCAAATGTGCGTAAAAATAGTGTATGTTTCTAAGATTATGCGTTGAAAAGATGATAAAATTTTCTGAAAATGCCTTTCTAAATTAATCGATTAACTATCAACCATAATTATTTTACTGTTCAAGAGTGGTTTTTGTTAATTTTTAGAAATTTATGTCTATGTATTATTTCAACGAACTTCAAGGGTGGTAATCGAAAATAACCCTTACATATATATATCAGCAGTCATACCAAACACTTGTGTCGAGAAAGAAACACTTCAACACCTACATGAATGAGGTTTGCCATTCCATAATTCCTCACAAGATCTAGCCATGTTACGTGGCAAGACAAATGAGCAACACCTGGAATAACTATAACCATCTAGCGGGGTTACTCGTGATCTTGCTGGTTGTGCCACCTACGCCAATAACCACTAAGGCAATTAATTATAACAACAAAGGTAATGATCGCCCGAAAATACTTTCATAACTGTCACGCTAGAATATAAAAATAAGTATCAAATCCTTAAAAATGTAGTTACGTAATTTCTACTATTGTAGAGTCAAGAAATTCAAGGGTTATTGCAAATTATTAGTACAAGTGGAGGTGAAAGTAGAAGAATTCCTTGTTCAGACTACGTAGAGCCAAAACCAGTATTTTCCGGCAATTACTAATTCTCGCGCTGAACCTTTTTTAGTCGAAAATCAGGGTAGCAAAAAGTTTCGAACTTAATACTTGAAATTGAGTATCGTGAGAGGTGACAGACACACACACACACACGCTTGCAGGGCAATAGCATGACAATGTTACTTGGGGATCTGCGCAGAGTGACCAACCTATAACTTCGAGCACGAGCTCCTCAACATGTTAAACGTAGTGATTCTTAAGTGAGCTTTGTCATACACGAAATCAAAGTGTTCAGACGTGCGTGCCTATGTATCGGGTCAACCCAAGCACAACTGTAAAAGGGTATTAGTTGGCACTACCAATTTATATATTTAACTTCTAAAGTAAAACTTTAAAAAAATGTGTTTAACAAACATAACTTCCGGTTCACTCAGTATGCAACAGTTATGTCTGCAAAGCCGCAGCAGCAATCCCAAATTAACCCTAAATTACACCGCTAGAGCTCGAGAAACAGCAAGAATAAAAAATATCTATCTATACATATATTGTTATATTTTTAAAGTATAATTAAAAAAAATATAACATGAAAATATGAAGAGCGATATTGAATTGGCCCGCTGGGAGTCACGCCTAGTCCACGTGAATGGAAAACTAGCTTTTCACCCGAAAATAATGCTAGCCTGCTTTTTAAGTCGTAGGAACATGAAAGAAAAATGTTTTTAAATGAACTCTCAGCGGAAACATCTAAAGACTAATTATGGTCGGTCCCAACTGTAATACAGAATAAAAATCCAAGATTGAAAATCACAAGTAAATCTGATTATTGCCCGAAAATCAGAAAGGCAGTGAAATCAAAAATAGAAAAGCGTGACAATTATGCATATAAAAGTATACAAGTATCCTAAAAGAGAGAAACTGAAGAATGCTACATCTTGCACTGCTCACTCGACCGCTACAGGCACACCACGGCATGAAACATGGTTAACTAGTTTAACAAATGAAGTCAAGGAAAAGCCCCAAAAAAAGAAAAAAAAACTGTTAAACGAAAAGATGTACTTTTCCATAAGGGCCCCTCAAAAGGGTTTAGCCATCTCTTTCACCATCAATATATTTTTATTTCCTCTTAAATCAATCCTCAAACTCATGACTATGGTCTAAAAGGTAGTTGGCAGCAAGTTCCTCGTTCTTGTTGCAGGCAAAGAACACCTCCAGTACAATTGCTCGATCAAACCCCATTGCTTCAAGCTGTGTCACAACCCAAATAAAAATTTCATCACAATAACCAATATACAAGATCTCAAGCATAATCTGCTAAGCATAAATCATTATTATTAGATTGACAATATTTTAAATGTAACAATCAATTTTCAAGTGTTAGGTTGCAACCAATCATTAATTAAGAAATCAAAATAAATAAGTAAATCTGGGCAACCTAGCACATGTGCATATCTTCAATGTTCAGATGACTAGTAAAAGTCAACTTGATCAAATTCGCGACAACATAACCCAGTGCAAAATTGCCATATGCATCCATAACTAAAGATCCAGCACAGTAAAAAGTCAATGTATGGATATCCAAAGTCAACTCATATAGTAATGAACTTACACGTTCTATGGCCTCACGTTCCTCGGGTGTGACTGTTATTGCCTGTGGCATTGCCCCAGCAAGCTGGTCCCCTACATTCCTAAAACACCACAACAAAAATTAGCATAATAAACATCCAGACAAGTTCATGATTCAGCATTTAATAAGGTTCAGTAATGACTTATTTCACTGTTGCTTTTTATCTTGACAGTTGCTTTTTATTTATTCTAGGGGGGGCTACCATAAGCCCCCAAGTAGGGATGGAAATTTTCCAACCCCATCCATGCCCCACTCCATACACAGATCTTTTAACTGGAGATGGTTATGGATACTGAATGGTTTGTATTCAGTTGTGAAAAAATCAACCATTTTAAAAAATAATAAATAAATAAAGTACAAAATAATTTAAATGAAACTCAAAAATTAAATGTAAAAAAAAATGAGTTAAAAAAACTAATATTTAGAAAAATTAAAACACACATTAATCTCATAATTAACAGTAATATAATACATAAAAAATCAAATGCAATCACACAATAATTAAATTGAAGGTTTCAGCATACCAAAAAGTTATATTAAACTCATTGTACCAAACAACATAAATATATAGATTAAATGTTAAGTTCAAAACAAGTAGTCGATTTTTAGACTTTTAGCTTGATATTTGTTTGTCGTGGATGCTTACTTCAATATGGAACATTTATTTTGTTATTTTATTTGGGATGTGAGACATGTACTATGCTTACGCTGATATCATAATTCTAAAATCTTGACCTTTTCCTTCCCTCCCCCCCGCTAGGGGGAAATAAGTACAAACTCCAAGCAACCCCCTCTCCCCCACCCAGCAACAAAATATGCGATATGGAAATCTTACCCCTCACCACCTTGAATGGGTTCATTGATAAGCCGAAGGAAATCAGCTTGATGTTCCTGAATAAGCCGCACTAGATGAGGATTTTGTTTCCCCAACTCTTGAAGCATGGGCTGCAACAAGGAGAGCAATAGAAGAATGTTCTACTATAGGAATAAATACCAGATGGGGGAGAACGAACCTGCAACAACTGAGGGTTAGCTTGCACCATAGCCCGCAGGACTTGAAACTGCCATAGAAAAAATAGATAAATCAATAATATTTTCCAGGAAAAAAAAATCAATCAAAGAAGTCCATTTAAATGTGAATCAGTAATGCACAAGAGACATGGATGCAGGGAGAGATTGAAAGCTAGAGAGAGAGAGAGAGAGAGAGGGAGGGAGGGAAGGAGTAGACCTGTGGACTATTACGTAAAAAATCAAGAGTGCCTGCAGTGGCTGCACCTGAACCCATGTCAGGAAGGCCCTGTTTCAATGTAGCTTGAGTGCCTCAACCAAACAAACTATCATAGTCTATATATACAAAATCACATAGAAAGTACCTGCGGAAAGAGGTCTAAAGGATTTGCATTGGGTCCACTAGAAGGGACAGGTGCTGGTTGTGTTGACAGTGCTGGCTGGGTTGGAGAGTCTGCAGGTTGCCCACTACCAGGGGTGCGGGCCACAGGTGCAACTTCAGCTTGCTCAGGAATGCCCTGATAATTTCAATAAAAAATGGGGTAAAAGTCATACACAATTACAAAGATATGATATTAAAGGAAAACAGGTTAAACAAAATGAAAAATTTAGGCACTGCCTTCCTGGAGGGGAAAGCTATACCAAAGAACCCAAATTTATAGAAATTAACACATTCATACAAGCTAAGAGCTCAGACAGGAAGTAGGGAGCCAAAAGAGAACCACCAACATCACAAAATGTTGCCCACTTGAACAAACAAGAGACATTTCCTTAACCAAACTTTCAAATCTTTCTCTGCTTGCTAGGCTTAATGTTTAATACTTGAATAATATTGTGCAAAGAATCACATGCAACATAGGATAGTACAGGAAGCAGAGATGTATTTAACTGAAAAATGAATGTTACATTCAATTTACAACCAATTCAATAGTTAAGAAACGTCTAATAAACAACATCATCAACCAAGAACATTTAGAAATGAGAATAGTAACATTAGTAATTTCAACCATACATAACAGTTTACAAAATTAGACAACCAAACTGATCCTTTCCTCTAGAAAGAGCTCACCCATCACACCCCGGCCATAATCAAGACAGGAAGACATGAAAATATACCACACTAATCATAGAATCAATGAAAAGACATAACCCACAAGTTCAATCTCTTGTTATTTAATTAATAAAGAGCCAGCATAACATGACTTTTTTGCTTACTCAACTGTAAGAAGGAAAATTAAAAGGAAAAACAATCTGTGACAGACCAGCAAATGACCACAGTCCACATACTCCTTCCCAGATGAACCAAAAATGTGTAAAGAAGTCGTATAAAAAAGGGATACTGACAGAATATAAATATTCAACAGCTCTCTCAGGGTTATTGTAAGCAGCTCTAAGAGCACGAACAACGGTATCTCTATCCCAAGTCCCTCCACCCATGTCAAGAATTTGCTGGATTGTTCCCTCCAAGTTGCTACCTGCAGCCAGATTAGATGCAGCTTGCCCATAGACTGTCTCTGGTCTGCCAATAAAACAGTGACGAATTTTAAGAGAAAAACAACAACATTAAGAAAAAAACTACAAAATACATACATCCATACACGCAAATCTCCAAAAGATGAAATGATCAAAGGAAAATGCAACTAGGAAGCAAGCCCCCCATGATTTGAGAACAAGCACCCATTTAACATCTAAGGTAGAAAATACTCACGTAGCAGAAACAGATGACACAGGGGCAGGGGCAGGGGCAGGGGCAGGGGCAGGGGCAGGAGCAGGAGCAGGAGCAGGTGCAGATGCAGGCCTGTGAAATACACACACACAATTATTAGCACAGAAATGTAAACATTTTAACTAATAGAATCTTTAATTTTGTGCAGGCAAAGCATGAAAATCTTAGACTCACAGTCCCGAGGTTGGTATGGAAGTTTGAGTAGCTGTTGCCAGAGTCGTTGCGGGGGTTGAAGCACTTGTTTGGGGAGCCTACAGTATAGACATTCATTACACGAATTTTGCATGATTCGTGAAGGAAAAGGAATTAAACTTTTTTATAAAAAGAAAAGAGTTCATGCACTGCATTTCAATAATCCAAAGCAAATGGTCCAACAAAGCCAGAGAACTGAGGATACCCCACACAAGAATTAAGAGAATATATAAGTGATTGTGACAATGACAACCAATGAGAGCAGTAGTACCACAGACAACCAAACTTAGAAAACTTAGAGAAGATGATATTCCTAAACAAACTCAAAATCCAAACCAAGGAGAGCAATAGTCCCCTAGACAACCAAACTTAGAGAAGATGATATTCCTAAACAAACTCAAAATCTAAATGATAACCCAACATGAAACTAACCAGATCTCAAAACAGAAAATTTTTATAAGCACCAAACCCCCCAAAAAAATAATTCTATATGATTATTAAATAAGCACCATATTCAAAGAAAAAAGAGCCCCAAACCACATTTAATTAAAAATCCCATATGGAGCAAAAGGATGCAAATATTTTCCATACATATGGCATCTGGATTACATATCAAGAAGATGAAAGTGAAATCTTCAATAATTTGGCAGATTATTCAGAGATGATTCCAAAAGAATTGAATTCCTCCACAGCTTTGCTTGTCTTAGGGCTAAAATGAAACATTGTTCTGAAATATGTGATCATGCAAATACACATATTCCACTTTGGCATATATCACATTTTAGTGCAATTCTTATGCAACACTTTGAAAAGCAAAGTTTTTCTAAGCAACAGGTATTCAAGTTCAAAATACCCGGTACTATAAACAAATTTCTTCTTACCTTAGCTGTAGGTGCAGTTGATGTAGTTGAACCCTCACCAGAAGGCTTCTTATTCTAGTCATTATTTAAATATTTGAAAAGGAGAAAAACACAATTAGTAGAAAAAATAGGTCACAATAAATCATCAACATTCAGGAGAAGATTCTCCAGAAATACTAAATGAATGTTTGAGATCAGAGATGTATGTAAACAAATAATGAAAACCATGAAATTAAAATTCCTAATTTCATACCATATAAAGTTTAAGCAAAAATATCTTGATTGTTTGAATATTATCAATTATTTATTTTTTTGGTTGACTGACACCAAATTTATATAATGTAAAGTTCAAGTTCCTGAGAACTTTGATTGTGTTAATGCCTTTATGCTTGAATGTGGTTGATGCCAATCAATTCTTAAGAATTCACGCCAAATGGGCATGCAACCAATTCTTCCACCATCAAGCTCTTGCTAGACAACTGCCTATCTGTTTTCCAGTATGCATTAAGTCATTATCTGAGGAACTCAATTAATCAAACTTCATATTATTCAAGCTTCAGAAAATTAAAATTATCACACTCTTAGCTCTTTCTGAATTCATCACTGTTTTTGATATGCACCCAAGCATGGTCTAAGGAATCCCACTTCTACAATTAAAGCTATAGTACTAGTAAATCTCATGCTCCCAGTTCTTTTTACTTGCCAATCTAAAATCCAGTATGAAGGTAACATCAATATAAAATATGGTATGTAATAAAGATTCCTGAAACAAATTTAAAACACCATTGCACAACACAAAGATCAACAACCTGAAACTATAAGCGGAATCAAACTGAACAACTTTCTCATAGCAAAATACATATAAGAACCGAATAAATGAAAAAAAAGCCAGTTACTTAAAACTTCTGACAACAAAACCAATCTCACCTTAGTTAACATAATCACAACAAAACTATTTTCAGCTACTTTGTTCTCTTCCAGTGTAGTGTCATCTTTGAGGACTTTCCCCTGGTAAATAAGCATCTGCTGTGCAGCAGGATAAATGTCTGCTCCTTGAATAGTTTCTATCTTCGTTTTAACATCCACAACCTAAAACTAACAATCATGAGTTCTAATTGTTGTTCATTCAAAAGGAAATAAAGAATATAACATGCTTATTGAGCCCCAGATACCAAAGAGGAACTAAGATTTTATTTTATTGAAATAAAACGAAGTTACATATAAGACATTAAAATGATAAAGCCAACAACAAGAACGGAGCATGAACCTTAAATAAAACATGAGCAAGAAAGTCTAACTCCTATTGACAAACCCTCCTTCTATTGTTAACTTTGCCATCATGTAGCTCTATAAAAATGAGCTGAAGTTATGATTGTTGTTGGTGTCACTAGCACACCAAAAGGTTCTATAAACAAAAGAGGCATCCTATTGGCACTGTTAACTGCCTTCTACTCTCGGTGGGCCAAGAACTTTGCTCCGATCTAGTTCAATGGAATTGACAAGCTATTGAGATGGTTTTTCGTATCTAATTCATACAAAAAAACATTTATCACCAACATGTTGAAAATTTGGACATTTTGAATATGGTTCTTGAGAAATATAGGCATATAAAGCACAAGTCCTAAACTGCATACAACCTCATGCATCCTCCCACATGCACGCGTAGCCATTCTACATAAACACTCAAGTTCAATAGCTTTTGCGTACAAATAAAGCACTGAGTTCCATAAGTTGAACTCCAACTCGAGCTCAATCACTTCAGACAGGGCCAATCCAAAGCCAAACAACTTCTAACCAGGCTATAACATATTAAAATTCAAACTAATAGTCACAGACCCATCAACCAAAAAAATAAACCAAAACTTTGAACAAACTTTAACAAACCTCTGATGTCAATTTAACAGCTGATCAACTTGTCAACTTAATGAATATGTGTCCACCTTGATCCTTTGGATTCTAAACTCAAGTTGGCATCTATCATTCCACAATGAGTTATAAGGTGTGTCAACGCAATTGACAATGCAATCCCTTAATTCTGATCATCTCAATTCTTTGCACTCAATTAAATACTTCGTTCAGAAGTAAATATATTTCCCACATGTTCAAAGGTAGAATTAAGGTGAATAAAACAATAAAGATTTGGAGTTGTTCATTTCTCCAACAGAATATTTCTATTTCTATCCCTTAAATTTGCACTAAATGACTATCGGTTCATCCATCACGCTTAACTCACCAACCCAAATTCGTAAAGAAATTGAAAAAGAGCTCCAAAAAATCAATTGCATAATTAACGTAAATGGTTAAACAAAGAAAAACGAATAAACATACCAAAATTATACGATCATTAATGAATTATACCCTAGCCGATTTCAAAAACACAAACAAATAGATAAACCCTAAATATCAAACAATTAGCGAAGCAGCGAACAGCAAAGAACGAAATCTAATTCAAAATACACAATCGAGACTATAACCAATTACAATATAACTAAACGAATTAAGATTACAAAAAATAAGAAAATTTAGGAAAACTAAGGAAGAGAAAAGCAAACCGCGTCTTCAGGTTTCACTTCGACGTCGAAAGAAGTTCCTTTGAGAGTTTTAACAAAAATCTTCATCTTCACTTACTAGCCGTACAGGGCCTCTGGATTCCACAATATCCGTTTTTTAATTTTTTTTATAATTTTCCGATCCGCGAGGACTTTCCTACGTCTATCTATTCATGCACCGAAAGAGAAGAGAACCAAAGCCCAGGTTAAGAACTAAAAGTGACGTATCTGTTTTATATGTAGCAGGGCTGTCCTTCCCAAGGACCGCTTTCGATGAAGCCACGTGTCCTTAATCGGATCTTGCGGTTAAATAGATGACACGTGGCTAGAGAGGGTCAACGTTGTCTAAGCGGCACGGTTTGGCTTTGGCCAAGTTTTTTTCCCCTGCTCTTCGGATGATCCAAGCCGGTTTCTCCAAAGAGGGAAAGGCTTTGGTTAGAGGGGCTCTTTGATTTGCTAATTGTACGGCAACAAGTTGTTTATTTTATAAATTTAATTAAAAATAAATGAAAACGAACAATAAAAGATTACTTATGGCACAAACAATGAACAACATTTTTAAGTATAAAAAGCATGGCAATTCATTTCAATCTCGATGTCAATCCTCATCGACTAATTAATTTTCTTGAAGTAATAACAAGAAACCCCTACAACTAACAATAAGGAATTAAAATAAATTATTGCCATCCAGTCAACCAGTGAAAGGTTACTTGTACTTCTAGCATATATCTTTCCGTCAACGGGGGCAATCCCTTTTTCTTTAGACACAAGTTGATGTTCAAGAATCTTATTCTTGAGCATCAACTTGTGTTACAAATAATGGCAAGGAATAGTTAGATGATCTATCTTATAAATGTTGTTAAAATGGTCAACAAAGTGTGACAAATATATGAGAAAATAGATGTAAAAATTTAAGAATTAGTATATTATTATAGAGTATTAACTTTTAAGTTGAGTCACAAGTCAGTTTTGTAAATATTATGTTACCGTGAAGGCTATTAACTCTCTCTTTCTCTAATATATTAAAGACGAATCATAGGCTAATAGAATCTATAATGGTAAGATGGTCTTGGGCAATAGTTGTAGAGTTGGGTATTTTATTTTATTTATCTTGGACTGATTAAGGGTATCAAAATTTTGTGTTCATGGAAAAGGTTCATGTAAATAATGATGATATTCTACAAGACCATTAGAAGCACTACTGTTAAGAAAATCAATTAATTTTGCCATCCCACTCCCACTTTCTTCATTGTCTAACCCGAGAGAGTTAGTGTTATATTTGCAAGTTGAACATTAGTAGCAGGTAGATAACTTTTGTTAAATTAATACTTTCGAGTTAGATCATAACACGTATTCTTAATATTATTAAATTCATCCTACGGTAAAATTTATGCATATATATGATATACGTTTAGTTGGCAACCCAAGTATTTGTGAAAATGCTTCAATAAATCAAGTTTTATGTTTTATGCATGTTATTACACGTATCATTTCTTCAAACGTCACATTTCATAGATAACAATTGGATGATGCAAAATTATATTATGAGGTAATTTTTTATAAATATGCTTTTTTAAAAAATTATATTTAAAATATAAATTATATTTTTATTTATTCTTATACGTAAGTTTATATATATATATATTGTATCCATATACCATTGAGTTTCTTTTTGAAGATTTGATAATTTACTTACTAGAGTGGAATATTGACAGTAAGTTTTCTACTGTTTTATCAACACTACAAATGATGTTACGATTGAGTACCTTTTGAAAAAAATTTCAAGTAGTGCACATTATATTGAATTCAATTGTGAAGGATGGAACAAGGGTGATAAATGTGAGTACTAAAAACATTTACAGTAATGTGTTATATTTGGTTGCTACCCTTAAAAAGGAGGAAACATTTGTTATTAGTGCTTGTAAATTGGACACTTTATGCCCTAAGAAGTTAGTGGTTGATGTTAGGACTCAATAGAACTCTACATACTTAATGCTTTGTATGGCTTTAATTTATAAAAATATTTTTCTTTGTTTGGAACAATGAAATGAACAATATAAATTTTTGTCTAATGAAAGTGATTGGAGGTTTGCAAGAAAAATATGTGATAGGCTAGAATCATTTTATGAAGTGACTATGTTATTTTCTAAGATTAACTAACTTATAGCTAATTTTTTTTATTCAAACATTTATAAAATTAAATTGTCAATTTACGAGTGGATGAATTTTGGTTGTAAAAAAATAAGGTTAATCGCCGAAAAGATGATTGCGAAGTTTGATAGATATTCAACACTTTATGGATTAATGACTATCGTATCTTTTTGATCCAAGATAAAAGATGAAATTAATAATATATTATTTTTCTTTGATATATGGAGAAAATTGGGAGTATGAGATTAAAAAAAATTAATTACTTTTATTATGATTTAATGAAAGATTATTAGCTTCGATCCAAGCAATGTAAAGAAAATAGTCAAATAAAAATCATCAATTGCTTCATTATTCAAAATTAATGCACTTTTTACAAAAATTGAAGCATGATTGGCACAGTTTAATATTTTTATAAATTCAATCTCTAGTAATATCCAAACTAAATCTAAATTAAATTACTACTTGGATGAACTTATTATTCTAAAAACTAAAATTTTTGATCCCTTAAATTAGCAAAGAGTGAATAGATTAAAATATTTTACTCAATTAGTAATTACTACAAATATTTTAGTTTTTTCTATTTCTACAGTTACAAATGTATTCGTTTTCAATATTAGTGGTAGATTTATATCTCTACGATGTAGTAAGCTTAATTTAAAGACATTGTTAGAGATATTTTAACCATTTTTATTTCCACGGTTGCATCTGAATCAACTTCAATATTAGTGATAGATTTGTATCTTTATAATATAACAAGCTTCATCCAAAAACATTGGAGATTTTCATGTATGCTCACGATTAGGTTTTTTTTAATAATAAAAAATATTTTTACCATTATTAATGACTAGCTTCAAGTCCTTTCAAAAAATAAAAAAATTGTAAGTACTCGAACGATGAAGATGTTATTCATGAGGTAAATTGATAAATTTTATTATTTATAAATATTTATATTTTATTATCTTACATATTAAGTTTTACTTTGTAGGAATCATGTTGCATGGGTGCTAGATACAATTAAGCAAAATGAAAATGTGAACTTGGTAGATTATTTTTGAATCTAAAAATTTGTAAACTTTTATTTTAGATTTACAATATTTTATTTTGGATTTATTTGATATTTTATATGAATGATGTATTTCATATTTTATGTGAATGATGTATTTAATTTTGAATTAATGCTAAAAATATTAATTTTAATGAAATCATTTATAAATCTAAATTTAATATTTAATGATATTATTCATAAATCAATAAATTTAATATTTATTGATTTATGAACTTTAAACAATAAAATTTTCAAGGTAGGCCCAGAGCTGGGGTATGCCTGAGTGGGCACAGGCATATGCCCAATAAATTGTGTCATGGATGTGAATGAAGTTAAAACGATCCATGTAGATGGACTTTTGTCTCTTGTGTTCACAAGAAAGTGCTAATACCAATTGTAGCACTCTGTCCTCTAAACTGGGCTAAAATAAAAAACATGTGATCCCCATAGCCCATTGCCATCTCCACATCTTGTGTGATAACATCCCTTTATTAATACACCTCATGATAATTTCAATACTTACAATACTTTATAGATTAATTCTATATAATACTTAAATTAACCTTGTAATAAATTAACATTTATGGTATTTTCTCTTCTTTTTTTTTGGTCATACTGATCTGTTACACAATTTTAGAATTTAATCCTTAGTGATTGTTTGCAATTTTTTTTTACTGAGAAATTTCTGTCAATAAAACATTGGGATTGATTGTCATTAAGAAGTGGTTGTCATTAAAAATAGACAGTAGAATAAAAATATTATCTCCTGTGTATTTTAAAATGCTTAATAATATTGTGCTAAATAAATAAAATGTATAATATATTGAATGTCAAAATCTTTCTTTTTTTCCGAGTTGGCATTAGAATCCAGCCTGACAAATAGTTGGAGCCCGATCCATGAGGGGAGTATACAATTTTGACCAAGGCAAGGGGTGAAACTTCCACAATGTAAAGAAAATGCTTTCAGTTCAGGCTTTGAATAATGAGATAATAATGTTGCAAATTCCCGGAAATTTCCTCAAAAGTTAATTTCGTAACTAATTCTGTTTTGGAATCTCATGGTTGGAGCTTTGTCATTTTCCCGACCATGCGAACTGCCATTGGGTAAGACTTGAGAGCAGCTGTTCCCCGATGCTTGACGCACAATAACAGTATCTTTCAATTTATATTTCTTTTGTTAATGCATCCTATCACGATTGATGAACGGTCCATGTTGATTTTGATTATTGAAGGGCGGTAGTGAAAATACATAAAACCCACTCATAATGACAAATCTACAACTATTGAAATTTAAAATGTACACGGAGACAGTAGCATTTACCCAAAAGTAAAAAAATAAATAAATAATAAAATAAAATCCTGTGATAGCATTGTAATTTGATTGTGCGCGTGTAAAAAGAAAATAGGGGTTTATTGAGTTACCCAAGGGGAATCGTATTGTAACGGCATCTTGGTTTAGGTACCTGATTCAAAGCGCATGCAAGCACGTATGGAAGACAGTAGCAATCCTTCCTTGGCGAATTTCATAGAACAAGATTCGTTTGAAGTTCAAAATTACTTGATCAATATTCTATATTAACCAATCCAATCTCCCACAAGTTACCCCGCATCTTTCGTATAATTTCTAATCCTACCTTACATAATCCTTTCGTTCCTTTAAAAATTTAATATAAAAATTTACAATCTTCTGCGTCGTTTCCCGTATTTCTTGAATCGGAAACATTTTTTCCCCGACTCATTCGGCGGGGAGAGTCTATTGTCGCCACGAGAAGTCGGAAATCTCGGCCGAGTCGAAGTACACGTTGGAATATTCGAATAATCCGTCATCAAATGCCAAGTAGTCGCTACTAATGTTATTTATATCACCGACTCCCAACTCGAACGAGTCATAGCTCGTGATGTTGTCCTCAAACCCCCATAACTCACCAATTCCAGACGACCAGGATGAAACTCGCAACAACTCAGTAACCTCGTCATTCTTAACCTCTTTGCTCGAAACATTACTAGAAGGAGGCAGGCCTAGGTCGTCATCAGAAGCTTCTAGAAGGTATCCAAGATCCGGCAAGGACTCGCCGGATTCCGACGTCGTCAGATCCACAATCTGAATCGGCGACGGAGAAGCTGCAGATATTTCATCTTCTAAGCTCTTCATTACCGAGTCAAGATCCTGAACTATCGGGTCGGAATCGGACTCGTCTAGGAAACCAGACAACAAATCATCCCTGAGTCTCTTGACCTCGGGCGAGTCCAACTCCGACTCGGCCGAGTCATCCCTGACGCGCTTCTTAATATTGCTCGACTCTTCCATGAAGCAAGTATAATAAAATAGAACGGACGGATGACTGAAAAAAAGTGAAATAAGGATTATGGTTTGTTGCAGGAATCGAAGAATTATAGTGCGTGCTTGCCGATGAGCTGCGGCAGGGGGCACATAAGTTTATATAGTGAGACCAGAGTTGGGAGAGAAAGAGAGAGTGTGAAACGATAGTGACGTAGAGCGCGTGGGAGCAAACACATAGGCCATCACGGACTTCTTGCCATTCTTTGTTGTTTCCTAAAATAAGATTTTTTTTAATTTTTTTATCGTCTTCCATTTTTTCAAAATAAATAATATTTGATGGCGGATTTCAATTTTTTAAAATTAATGCTCAAATCCGTCTTCATGTCCGGTCAGCTGGGGCCCAGTAACTTAGTCAATCACGGCATTTGGGTTTTTCTTTCCTTTGTTTTGGGCTTGGCGGAGATAGAATGGTGCGCAAGTGTGAAAGTTGTTGGATGGGAAAGTAGAAGATGGCATGGCATGGCATGCGCGACACTCTTTTAAAATTAGGATAGAAAAATATGTTTAGTATTTATTTAGATTAAATATAAAATAAAAAAAATAAATTTTTGGGTGATATCATGTGAGGTGGTTCCTTATATATAAAATTAGTCCAACGCATGATGGTATTTTTGAAGACTTTTAGAATGACTTAAAAACAGAATTTAGAATTTGATTAAGGTTTTAGATTTGAGGGAGGGTGGGGGTGGAGAAGGACTTTTCTTTTGTTGAAGAAGGCTGTAGGTAATTGATGGCGCATTTGCTTGTTATTCAATCAACAACAAACGTACAACTTCTCCTTATGAATGGATTGCCTTCAAAATAATCAACGCATCACTCTTGAAGACTATTTCCTTGCTTAAGGAAAGAAAATCAAACTTTTAACACTTTAAATTGTTATTATTATTATTGCATAATCATTTTCATTATATTTATTTTGTTGAGTATTTACATGCTAAGTTATTGTATATATTTATTTTTTATTTTTTTATTAAGAAGTGATTTATTTTTTATATTGATTTGATTTTTTTAAAATTTTTGTAAAAAAAAACAAATTAATTGCATTCATTTTAAATTAGAAAATTGGTCTCAAATTTTTGTATGATATGATGAAAATCATTTGTTGTTACACAAATAGAGCAAACATTACTAACAATTATTTTAACGTGTGAATTATCCATGATATCCCAATTACGTTTCACATTTATCAACCAACCCAATTTATTGGTTGAGGAGGATCTCGTGGTCATCCATAAAAATATCTATAAATCAATCGGCCACAAGTCATAAGTGGGCGACGCCCATTTCCCAACCGTCTCATTGCCATCATCCATCCCACTTGGAAAACCGAAAATTAAAAAACCCACGCGGTCCCACACCCATGATATTTCTAGATTTAGTTTTTAAAATAAATAAAAAATAATAATTCACAGAAATTTAATTTGAATAAATCAAAGCTGCGGGCCATGCCTCCCTAGCCAGCTTGGGTTTTAATTGGCGCGCCGACTTATTCGAGAAGCAACGACCGAAACCAGAGAAACCAACCATCCACGGTAAACATGTCCATGACCCGGTGAGATGGGCAGGCGCCGCGTCAGCGCTCCTGGAAAACAAAATCTGTAAACTTGCCCTTCATTGCACGTTTCCACGTGGCTTTTTCTGCAATTTCTTCTTATTTTTTCAAAATTTTTGTGCCAAACTTTTGGTTCTAGTAAGATTGATGCGTTTTCGGAAGTTGGACCACGTGTCGCCCTCCTCTAACATTCAAGTGGGATGGTCATGGATGGATGTTTAGAAGGCAATCACATGATACAGCTATTTGTTCGGTGTATGTCATCCATGTCGTCTCGCTTTTTTACTTTTTACGAGGACGCTGCTCTGCTCTGTGTATCGTTCCGTTCAAAGACATAATCACATGCTTCCCATCTCATACAACAGATGAGAAATCCTAATGGAAAACGGAACAAACCGATGCAAATCGGACGGCTAAAAACATGTTTCTTGACCCGAGCGTTACTGTGCATATACATAAAAGTATTAATATTTCCAGTTGAATTGAATATGATATACGGATCTCGCCGTGATTGGGTCACGAGAAGTTAAAAAAGTTACTGATATAGGCAACGTGTCGACGATGGGGATTTCACCGAGTGCATCGTCAGATAAGTACAGTCGGGACCGTGACTTATCAGAAATCGTATGTCTTTTTGTGTATCTTTGTTTAATTAATAATTGGTGGTCAGCCATTGGCAGCGCTTTACACGCCACGTCTCTAGAAGTTATAAATTGGACGCATAGGCGCGCGCGCGCACCTGAAAGGGGAATAAACGCGAATACGATGCGTGGCGAAAGCAGAGAAAATACAGAAGGGGAGTCCGGCCGGCGACGGCGATAAAGAGGAATGAATCTACGTAGAATAAATGAGGAAATTTGTCTTGATCAGAATATATGGACGACATAGTTATTTTATTATTATACAATAAATAATATATTTCAAATCTTGAGAGCCATCATTAAATGCTAATGTAATAAAAGAGACATAATATTCGTGCGTAGTAATAGTAATATGAAAATAAGACTTACCAAGTCCACCTTTTTCGATTGTCAAACATAAAAAAATATTCAAAGTCTTATCAATGTAAACAAAAACCCACAAACACGATTTGGAAATTGGGAATGGTATGAAATCATCGTCACAAGACAAGAAACGTTTGAAAACACTTTAGCGTTGGATTTGTAGAGTTGAGGACCACACGTTCTTTACCTTAGACATCTTTAACGTACAAAAGCATAGAAGATGCATTTGGGAATTCCACTTTGGGAGTTTTAATACTATTTCTGGTGTGAATTATTTCGAATTCCGTGTTTTAATGGTCTCATATGAATGGAAATCATTCTCCAATATTATGACTTGTAGGATTGACGTTCCCAAGCGGCAAGTCTAGTCATCGGTTTAGCTTTCAAGGAAAAAGGAACAGCGGAGCCACGTCTAACTTGGAAATTAAATTGCCCCTAGATAGGGTTTGTGGTGGACCATATTTCCAACCAATCTAGAAAATTCTAGTGTTGCCTACTAGAAATCTTCTTCTATATTTTATAATTGTAGATGGATGACTTGACTCGCTCTATTCATCTTAATTAATTGATTCCCAGGAAAATTCTTCCTATTACAATATCACTTCTCTTGCCCTAAAATCCAAATTTGTGACATCACAATTAAATATTGAACACCATACAAGAATGTTGGATATGAATTCAAAATTCAAACTTTTGAACGAGTGTTGCACCAATTAAATGGGATACTTATATTTATTCTAAACTGACAAATTCCAATTTCTACCATGATTCAAATGTAAACAAATAGTTTGAAGGAAGTCGTGATCAAGGGGGCTTGAAAAATAAACGTGAAACCTAATATAGCAGATGGCCTAACTCAGCCAATATGAAAATTCATATTATAAGGTATATGACAGGCATACACCATCCAATCCAATTCCACCGTCTGTGTTCATTCTTGAAAAAGCCGAAGTAGATAGAAAGAGATGAGAATGGCATAAACTAGCGAGCATCCATCCCGGCACCCCACATGCTTCGTTCTCAATCACATCCCACATAAAAAAAAGAAAGGAAAGTGGATTAGCTGTTCCGTGTTTGTACCTGCGCCCTTGCTTAACCTTCAATTCTGTCGGCGGGTCTCCTTGTTTATTAATTTCCTAGTTGTATCCTTCGTTTGGGCTTCTCCTTTCGATGAGGATTGCTTAAATCATCTTGATTAAAAGACGGATTAAGACGGTGAATTGACACGAGCATATTTTAATTTAACATTTATCAAATGGGTCAATCATTATTACAATTGATGCATTGCTTGTCCATATGGTAATGGTGCTTTACTGGCAGTGTTCTTAGCAAAACAATTTTGTTGTGACATCAACGACAACTGGTTTTCACAGCTGGGTCTGAGTGGTAATCGAGATTATCATGATCAAACATCAAGTATCGGACTAATTTATAACAAGATATGCACACCCACTTTGATTATTGTTTTTGTCATTTTTTGTTTGTCAAGATAAAATTTACATTTGTATAATCTTCTTGTATTATTTGAATAAAATGATACGCACATTCATAAATATTTAACTAACGTTTATGATTATAAAAATTTACATATCAAAATAAAAATTAATTAACATTGAATATAAATATTTTAAAAAAAAGTTTTATACAATTATATTTTAAAAAAATTCTTATAAATTTTATTTATTTGACTAATATATTAAACTTAATTTAAGGCATAACATGTCAAATAATTAATTTTAGAATATTCATAATTACACGTAATAATTTTCAAATTATTTAAATTGTTATATTTAAATTTCTGATTCATTCCAATTTTAGATTGAAAGAAACATAGAGGAGCGGAATACACCAATCTTGAATAAATGAATGCAGTAAACCAAATGATTAAACATAACCCCGAAAGTTTGAATATAACATTACACAAATATACTATAACTAGACCCCCAATTTGTTTTTATTATTTATTTTTATTTTTGGGTTTAATGTATCTTCGGCATTTTATTCTTTCTACTACTTCTGCATCCATTGCCCATTTGTTAAAATCACAAAACCGTTTCCAGACCCAAACACTACTTCGAAGTCCAAATGTTGGGGTCCCTGCTTCATTTGGGCTTCGCTTATCCTAGCCTATACGGTGTGCCTAATTGGTGGCCACGTCATCTCGTGAAGGATTTTCTGCCGTGCGCTTTATACTTTTCGTTAATTTATTTGTATATCTAATAGAATTAACAATAACATTTATTAACCCAAATGATGACATCATAGCAATTAATTTCTCAACTTACATGCATAATCCTAACAATAATAAATTAAATTCTTCAAAAATATTAATTAATCAATAAATATGACCTTGTAATTAATAATATTATAATAACTACCACATAAAATTAAAAATGTGTATATTATTCATAGGCAAGTAATATCCATAAGACTCCAAAATTATTTTTAATTCATAAAAATTGCACAAATTTTTAATAAATCTAAAATATTAATAATATAATTCAAATAACTGTTCTAACCTATTTTTGATCAAAGGCAGCAAGCAAACAAACTCTAACTATTTACATATTTTCACATTTATATACCTAATCTAGCTAATAAGTCACCACTTATTATTTTAATTCAAAAAATTATTTTAATCTTAATTATTAAAATAAAAACACATACATACTTTTTAAAAAACCTCAATCTATATATATCTATGCACATCAAACTAACCTCCCACAAAATAATTCAATGATAAATTATTATACAAAAATTATATTACATACAGATTTTAATTTATTAATACATTTAAAATTTATTATAAATAATTTTATCGCAAAATAAAAATTTTATCAATTTCTTTTTTCATCTAAGAAACTAAAAACAAAAAATTACGCCACTCATACATACATACATACATGCGTGCGCACGTGTAAAGAAAATTATTGTATACATAATAATATAGTAAAACACACTTACAATTTGCCTTGAAATAGTATGCGGTAATGAAAATTTTAAATTGTGCAAGAAAAACATAGATGGGCTGTTTACGTGAGAAAGCATATGTTTTGCATGCTATTTTTTATTTTTATTAGAGTAGTTATTAAGTTTCAGTTCTAAAAAATTGGTGATCTTATTTAAAAATAATTAAAGAAAATATTTTACTATTACGAGAATAATTCATGTTTAATGTTTTTGGGTGTAGAATTTTTTATGCTTTTTATTAAAAGTTTTGAAAATATTTTTGTTTTATTTTAAAAAATTTGCTTCCTTTCTCAACTAACATAATCTTAATAATTTTGTTTATAAAGATAATTATTTGTTATTTTATTTTAATCGAGAAGAACGTACAAATGACTGAAAAAACTATTTTACATATATTAAAAAAAACTTAAATTTAAATTTTTTTGGAGTACATATATTTTGTGTTTTTCTATATAAACCCATATATTTTTTTGATTTGATAATCAAATGGTTGCCGGTGTCAACGGATTGGTATGGTGGTACTCGACACCGTCGTGGACCATGGCTCGTCATTTGACATCCTGTACCGTGTTAGGTGTAGCATTATCATCATCATTATCATTGTTATTATTGTAATTGTTAGTGGAAGACAATGAAAATCTGAAACAAGTAGTTAAGTTTGAAACTTCCTATTATTATTTTTCAAAGCGTATTGAGTAAGTTTTGTCTTTTAACTCTATTTTATTTTACGATTTGATATTTTTTTTTAATATTCTAAATAACTTATTAAAATTTAATTTAACTTCCAATCCTATTTAAATAAAATTATTTTAAGAATAAGTGGTCATGTAGTGTAAAACTAGGACCTTGCTTGAAGGCATAAATAGTCGGGTGGAAATTCTGAGCTTGACGTCGGCGGGTAGCTATTCTGACGAGGTATCCAAACTAACAAAGTAACAATGGTAGATTCCAATCCATTCCATGCAATTCAATTCAATTGGCTCTTGCTAACTGTATCATCAACAAAAGTATTTTATTGACATCTGATCAACTTTTCTCCATGAGCTAATTATATCAAGATTAACATTGATTTGGAATCCGGTGATACACTTAAATTCATTGGAAATTATCTTTAAATTCTCTGTAAATTAAAAAAATTTATAAACAATTTTATGAAAATTGAAAAAGATTTTAAAGTGATTTTACTTTAAAATTGATAGATTTGTTTATGTTAATTTTTACAGCTTTAATTAATATTAATCTATTGATTAATTTAAATAAATAACAATACAAAATAAGCAAAGATGACTGTCAATTTAAATTTTTCAATCCTATGTCTACGATATTAAATTAAAAAAAATCTACTAAAATAAATAACAATTATTAGTACTAATATATTTAAATAAAATATATATATTTTATATTTATTGTTGTAATTTTAAATCTTTTTAGATAAAGAGATATCTTTTTACCTTAATATATTGAAATCTTTTCAAATTTATTTAACTAAAATTTTATTGAATTTCTTTACATAAGTTCTTGTTTTCTCTCAAAAAACACCAAAAATATATATATATTGACAACAGAATTCTTGTAAATTTATGAAACTAGATATTACATGTTCGCGATATTCATCGAGTTGTTTTTCTCTTTAAACCAAAAGAGCAACATAAAAATAAGGAGAACAAAGAAACAAAAGATGCAACACTCCGTCTTCTTGCTATGCATTCTTTGCTAATCTTATTTGGTTGTTTTAAAAAATAATAAAATAAATATATGTATATAACAAAAAATTAGTCTTGGTCGTATGTGATTTTATTTTCTTAAATTAATAAGAAATATAATTTTTGAATTAATTTTTTTTAAATAAAACAAAAAGTCTCTTATCATAAAAATTTAAATTGCTTGAATCAACATGTATGAAAATAGGTTTTCTAATTTAGTATAAACATTATATTATTTAATATAAAAAAAATCTAAAAATTTTTCATTATGAAAAATGATTAAAAATACAGATAATTCAATAAACAATAATAAATAATTAAAATACCATGTTGTAACATAATAATTTAATATAATTTTTTTAAAAATACTAATGATACAAACCTTAGTAAAAATATAGTTGTAAATACCTTTTGATAGTATAAAAGGAAAGAGTAGAAATTCTTCCTTCATTCTTATTGTGAAGTTGTATTTGTAGACACTTGAAAATGGCAGTATTGGCCCCAATATCCCGGTGTTGACTTGGGTCTCAATTTTAGAAACACACTTCTCACAACGTGGACTGTGTAGTCTGTGTTACCACAAACCTTATCGTGTGGTCAAGCAAACGAGCTTCCAGGTGGTTGCGATTAACAGCTTGGGTGACTAAATACTGAAATTTCTATTTGGTCGAGTTACAGGAGAAATTCATGCTCAATCACTCTGATTACACTCTTTTAAATTATTCTAATTGAGGATTAACAAAAAAAGAAGGGTAATTCCTTCGATGAAAATTGTGTTGAAGCCACTCCTTTTTATCTAATTCTAATCCAACCAGAATCTTTCCAACGATATTAAAGTGTTAGTAAAATCGCAGGCTTACATGTCTCTCTTTTTCTTAGTTTCAAGCCTTGCAATTGCAGAACGAGCAAACATGAACAAAGCAAAGCAAAGACAGAATAAAGAATCAACTTGTTCCATACAAATGAAAAATAATGATTAAATAAACAACTAAAGCCTTTATTTTTTTCAATTAAATTAACTCCAACAAACACCCGTATACATCTGTAATCTGTGTTCGAGAAATTAAACTAAGATTTGGAATTACTCCCGGGTGACATTGATTTACCCGCAATTCTCTCCTCACCCAAGCCAGAAAAATATTATATTAATAACTATTCTTGGAGGATGCAGGATCCGAGTTTAGATCCAAACCCGAATCCTCCTCCCCAAATTCCTCCTTACGCCCTCCATTACTGTTAACGCCGTTGCGTTCGTCGAAATCTTCCGCTTCGAAACACGGTTGCCATCTTGTATCCGTCAATTTTCGTCTTCCTCCATGTTTGTCATTGTTACCCTTGTCAAAATAGTCAACGGCCACTTGTATCCTTCTCAGTATGGCAAAAAACTCCTCAACCTCGTCCTCCGTCACCATCGCTTCTGCCTCTTTCTTACCCTTGGTTCTCTTTCCGTTCATCTCTCCGTCATCCTCCCGTTTTCTTTTTTCTCTTTCCATACGTTGTTCTTCCAAGAAACACGTTTCCTCTTTTTCTTTGTAATGTGGGTGATGGTAATGGCGAGTGGTACGTGCTCCTCCTATTATACCCGAGTCTGCGTTGGCTATGAATAGACAAATGATGGACGAGGGTTGAGAAAAGATTACGTCATGCAGGCGACGTTAAGATGACGTGTGAAACGCGGAGCAGCCGCTTTGATTCCATTCGCTTGTCCGACTATGGTTCCGAGTGGGGCTGCTGCATGGCTCTATTCTCGAGTCGAGTCAAAGAATAATTGCTTTTTATTTTTTAATAAAGATTTTAATTATTATTTTAATATAAATTATTCTTCCTAAAACTCTGACATCTTGCATTTCATAAAACACTTAAAATCAAAACAAGAGAGAGAATGTGCAAGGAAGTTGATATTTCATGATTCGTAAAGTTTAAAGTGAAACACTTGTTTTACTCTCTCTCTCTGTATCCTTTTTCTTCAATCTTAGAAGGTAGCAATTCAATTGATAGACAGTCTGTAGATTCTGGTTGCTGATAAAGCGTGCACTCACAATAATAATAATAATAATAATAGAAGAAGAACAAATAGAAAAAGGCCAAGTTGTATATCATTTTCATTGGCCAAGTGAGGACTAAAATATTCTGAACACTGCATTAACGCGCACTCACTAGAGCTACTTATTTTTAGAATTTTATATAGTAGTTCATTATGAATGGTAATCATTTCAGTACTGATCAGACGGAACTTCAGTCATAGATATATCTACGTATGTATGTATGTATATCTTAAGTTGTACAAAAAAGGGTAGAGCATGATATTCCTGACTTGACGTATAATATGAATTACCATCACATGGCAAATATATATTATTGAATTTGTAAAATGAATTTAGAAAACAAATTAAAATGTGATGATGGAAATTCAAGGTCAACCCGACCTACTTTAATTTCATGGTTCAGATTGTTCCTCCTCAACTGTTAATTCTACACTTGCTAAAAAATATTTCTGAAACCTAGTAACTGCTACCAAATTATTATGATTTCTCTTTAAAACAAACATAACATACTAAGAAACAAATGTACATAAAAAACATATATATTAATAAAATCATGACTGAAAAAAATAATAATAAGTAAATTAATTAATATATTTTTTTAATTTTATGCTATGATATATGTAGAGCAAATATTTTATTCCTTAAATTTTTTTATATTATCACCATTAATATTAAAACGATAAATTATTTAAAAAAGTCAAAATGATATATATATATATATATATATTATGTATATATTCAAGTATGTATTTCTTTTGCGCATAATTTATTGGAACAAATTAAATATTAGATTGGATTAGATTTAGTAATGTAATAAGTTTGGTGTAATGTTATATTAAATTTATATTTAAATATATATATATATATATATATATTTTTTATTTTCTTATTAATTTAATAGATTTATTTTTTAAGATTATTATTTTGTGCTTGTACAAGTATTATTGTCCTTAACTGCTTAAATTTATTATTTTTTTAAAAAATAAAATAAAATAAAAATTTTAAGCGATCATTCAAATTTTATTTTAGTTTTATATGTTATAAATTATATAAGGAGGAGATGATATTGTCAAATGGGGATTGATAATGAACTATTTGGTGAGAGACCGGTAACACAATTTCCCAAGCAATATTAACAAACATTTAATAGCAAATGACACAAACAAAAAAAGTATTCGGAGCAGCAAAATGTTGGATTAACAACACACTGTTACTCGCTTTCGTGCCCATTCCATAAATGATAGTACCGGCTCCGTAATTGCCTCCTAAAATGTTGCATAATCTTGTTGAATGATGTGTTTTTAATTCAAAAAAAATGGATAAATGATGACGAAAATGAATGATAATGAAAATGATCCTATAATTGGTATTAAAATATAATTGGTTATACCGTGTACGGAAATGGAAAATTCATAAAAACCCATCTCTATTTGGCAGAAGAGTTGGCAAATAAATAATTTGAATATTAACAGTCACGTCATCTCATTTACAAATAAGGTAGAATTATCAAAGATTATTTAACAAAATGAATTTCCATAAAACCATAGTCATCATCTTATATGAAGTCGGTTTTCGTCACATCGCGTTGGAATCTATATCCTCAGAATTTTCAATCTCCTGTGTTGCGACGTACTGTTTCATCATGTTGTTATCAGTAATCAACAGTTGATAAAATAGATCAAAGTTAACTTACCCCAATCGCAGGCATCATAATTAGGCGGTGAAAAGAAGTGGGACATAGTGAGTGACCCACGTGCCATCATCATCACTTGCGTGCGTAATATTTGCTTCATCCACCTCGCACGTATTTCATGAATGCCATGCTTCACTGCACAATCTCTAGTCTTTATATATTTCCAATACTTTCACGGTAGAAAGAGTAAGCTCTCTATTTCTTCTTCTCCTCTTACTGGTTTATAGCTGGTAAGCAATGTCGTCTTCTTTAATTTTCTCTTCTTTTCTGCTTGCTTTGTTCTTATGTCTCTGCGGTGTAAACTGTTCTTCCTCCACTCCACTCACCAAGATAGGCAAAGGCTACCGTCTTATCTCTATTCAAGAGATTGACGGAGGCATTGTCGGTCATCTCCAAGTCAAGCAGAAGAACAAAATCTTCGGTCCGGATATCCCTCTCTTGCAGCTTTATGTCAAGTAAGTGGTTCCATTGCAGCTCAGCTGATAAAAAAAGAGTTCATTCTTTTTTATCAAAATTGTCCTCTGATTTTACAGGCATGAAACTGAAGATCGTCTAAGGGTTCACATTACAGACGCAGAGAAGCAAAGATGGGAAGTTCCATACAATCTTCTACCGCGACAACAGGCACCACAGTTGAAGCAAACCATTGCAAGAACAAGAAAAAACCCAATAGCAGTCTCAGAATACTCAAGCAACGAGCTAATCTTCAGCTACACAGCTGACCCTTTCGGCTTTGCCGTCAAAAGAAAAATAGACGGACAGACCCTTTTCAATTCAAGCTCCGATGAATCCGACCCATATGGCCAAATGGTCTTTAAAGACCAATACCTCGAGATATCCACGAAGTTACCCAAAGACGCGTCGCTCTATGGTCTCGGCGAAAACACACAACCGCACGGAATCAAATTAATCCCAAATGACCCGTACACTCTATACACAACAGATATCTCAGCCGTTAATCTCAACGCCGATCTTTACGGGTCCCACCCCGTTTACATGGATCTGAGGAATGTGAACGGTCAGGCATATGCCCATGGAGTTCTGCTGCTTAACAGTAATGGCATGGATATTTTCTATAAAGGAACATCTTTGACGTACAAGATTATTGGGGGTGTTTTCGACTTTTACTTCTTTTCTGGACCTTCACCTCTCGCTGTTGTTGATCAGTATACAACATTAATTGGCAGACCTGCTCCTATGCCTTACTGGGCTCTAGGTATGAATATCGGTTTCTTTTTAGTTCACATTATTCTTTAGATAATATTTTGTGTGATTGTTATGTTGATTTTGTGGGTATGATATTATTATTATTTTAAATTTACGTAACTATTGTGGGCAATTACGGATTTTATGAGAGTGATGGGAGTCGACTGTTATAGAGAAGCGATATATTTTTTGAGGGATAGATTTTAATTACCTTTCATACACTACTCCACGTGTTTTTTATGAAAATAATGATGCCATTATTTTCATTCTTGAGCACCTTTTTACTTTTTAATTCTAGAGTTATTAGGACCAGCTGATTGATTGATTTGGTGATTTGATCATATGGTAAAGACACCTTTGCTTTCAAGTAATGATATAGAATAGCCATATTTTGTTACTTTTTTTCTGGGTTTTGGTTGGTGGGTTGGTCCCCAGACCGTTCTACTTGGCTGTCATGTTTTAAAGTTCTCGTCTGCCAGTGTGTAACCTGTAAAAATTTCATTATCGGCAGAATTGAAATTTTATCTGCACTACTCCCTCAATATTCCTTAGAATTCTTTTATTGTTATTATATTCGGTCTTTTTCGGAGGTCAACTTTTAGGTCTGAAAAATGCTTTACATTGTTAGGTGCTTTAGGTCAACATAAAAGCTAATGTCACGACTCTCAACCCCAAAAGTTTTTTAACTCTCCAAATATATGTTTGGGACTGCCAAGTTCAAACAATCAGTCTCCAATCATTACCACAATGTTGCATTAGTTTCTTAGTTATGTCCCGCGTGATGCTAAGACACGCATTCATGTTTGCATTTGTTTAGATGGGCCAAAATTTTGTATCAGCCAGAGCTATTTCTGTTACTGTACACTGTCCTTGGGTTTGGCAGACAATTATTTTTTCTTTTTAACCAGATGGAAAAAAAAACAAGTGAAAGATTAAATGTAATTGATTTTCATTGGATTTACTCATGTTAACGAGGGTATCGAACAAGTCTTGTTTGTGTTCTTGGATTTTATATATTATAAACCACATTTTTATGTTATATTGTCCTGAGATGAAACATCGAGTTGCCTGCTCATTCCATAGAAAATTAGGCAGTAACAGTTTTCTAGTGATGGTTAGAGTAAGTCAGAATGGTACGATGACATTTACAGTAGTATATCCTCGTACTTCCTATCATTTTGTCTCTAAGTTTGTCTTAATAAATTTGTGTCCAGATTAGATTCTTTTTGCATAAAACCGCCCTGGTTCCCAGTAACTACTCCTGACTGCTAGAGTTTTGCAGATTGCAAAATTACTTCTTGTGAGAATAAAATATCCATCTTTTAATTCTCCATCAAATTCGATGCAACAGGATTCCACCAATGCAGATGGGGTTACCATAACCTATCAGTGGTTGAAAACGTTGTGGAGAGCTACAAGAAAGCTAAAATTCCCCTTGATGTGATCTGGAACGATGATGATCACATGGACGCTCACAAGGATTTCACTCTCAACTCAGTCAACTATCCTCGTCCAAAGCTTTTGGCATTCCTGGATAAAATCCACAAGATAGGCATGAAGTACATTGTCATTATTGACCCTGGAATTGGAGTTAATTCTAGCTATGCTGTGTACCAAAGAGGTATTGCCAATGATGTCTTTATCAAATATGATGGTGAACCCTACTTGGCTCAAGTTTGGCCAGGGGCTGTCAATTTTCCTGACTTCCTCAACCCAAAAACTGTTTCGTGGTGGGGTGATGAAATTCGCCGCTTTCATGAACTTGTTCCTGTGGATGGCCTGTGGATTGACATGAATGAAGCTTCAAATTTCTGTTCTGGTCTTTGCAAGATACCAAAGGGCAAGCAATGTCCAACTGGGACTGGACCTGGTTGGATCTGCTGCTTGGACTGCAAGAACATAACAAAGACAAGATGGGACGATCCACCTTACAAGATAAATGCTTCAGGAATTCAGGCGCCAATAGGATACAAAACTATAGCTACTAGTGCATATCACTACAACGGCGTTTTGGAGTATGATGCTCATAGTCTTTATGGATTATCTCAAGCCATTGCAACTCACAAGGCACTTGAAGGTCTTCAAGGCAAGAGACCGTTTATATTATCACGCTCTACTTTCGTTGGTTCTGGCAAATATGCTGCTCACTGGACAGGTGATAACAAGGGAACTTGGGAAGATTTAAAGTATTCTATCTCTACCATGCTGAACTTTGGTATATTTGGGGTGCCAATGGTTGGTTCCGATATATGTGGGTTCTACCCTGCCCCCACCGAAGAGCTTTGTAACCGTTGGATAGAAGTTGGTGCATTCTACCCCTTCTCAAGGGATCATGCTAACTACTACTCCCCAAGACAGGAGCTTTATCAGTGGGAGTCAGTAGCGGAGTCCGCCAGAAATGCTCTGGGAATGAGGTATAAACTGCTTCCTTACCTCTACACATTGAACTATGAAGCTCACATCAGTGGAGCTCCAATTGCCAGGCCTCTTTTCTTCTCGTTCCCAAATTACAACGAGTGTTATGGGTTGAGCACCCAGTTCTTACTGGGTAGCAGTCTCATGGTTTCTCCCGTGCTTGAGAAGGGGAAGACGAACGTTAGAGCACTTTTTCCCCCAGGCAGTTGGTACGGTTTATTTGATATGACACAAGCCATTGCATCGAAAGAAGGGAAATATGTTACACTTGATGCACCTTTACATGTGGTTAATGTGCATTTGTACCAAAATACTATAATACCAATGCAGCAAGGTGGACTGATTTCCAAGGAAGCTAGAACGACGCCTTTCAGTCTGATAGTGACCTTACCGGCAGGGGCAAGAAAAGGACAAGCCAAAGGGAACCTCTACCTTGACGACGACGAACGTCCAGAAATAAAACTTGGGAATGGGTACACTACATATGTTGATTTCTATGCAACCGTTAGTCAAGGAACCATGAAGATTTGGTCACAAGTCCAGGATGGCAAATTTGCCTTAGGCAAGGGTTGGACAATTGAGAAGATAACTGTGCTAGGATTAGGTGGAAGTGGACGGTCATCTTCACTTGAGATTAATGGAAACCCTGTAAATGATAACTCTAAAATAGAAGTTAGTGCATTAGAACAGACCCACCTGCAGGCGGAGGAAGCTAGAGAAGAGAAGCAGGAAAAGAGCTTGATGGTGGAGGTAAAGGGTCTTGATATTCCTGTGGGGAAAGATTTTGTTATGATCTGGAAAATGGGGATAAGTGTTTGAGGATGTGAAGATTAGGTTCTCTGCCATTTAAATTTTATTGATGGTTACTTTTGGTTAAGGTGTTTGTGTTGGGTATTCGGGTATTCGATTGATGCTTATCAGTCCAACTGAGATTTAGATTCCAAAACCTTGATCAAAATTGTAGCTTAATTTACAGTATTAATGAAATTTCAAGTCCTTTATAACATTTCTTTTCCATGTCTGCATCGCATGTTTTCCTGCTCTATCTAGTATTTTGTTTGTAAAAAGGTGGTGTCAAGAGAGAGATCTACCATATTAGCTTTTGCCAAAGGCATGCGTAACTGAATTTGATGATATTTCATATTTGTATTATACGTAGCAAGTGATTTGTATTGTTTTTGGTATTTGTGATTGGATTTTACGGTTCAGGCCCATGTAAGAAAGTCCGTTACTAAAAGCACCTCTGCCGTCCGTGGGTGCATTCAGGGGGCCTCACAGTATGTGCCGCAGCGCAGCATATTGCTCGGCAGCTGTCAGAACAGTGGCTTTTGTGCAACAAATCATGCCACGTCATCCATCTCACCTCTCTCGCTGTGCCGCTCATTTTTCTAGAAGCTGAACAAAAGGGTAAAAAAGGAAAAGGAAAAGCAAAAAATGTTACTTCAACGCTGGCCATTAATTAACATATCATCGCCTTGAATTTTATAAATAGTGCAACGACGGGCCGAAAAGAGACAATTACGAGACACGTGTCGAGCGTGCTTCGGAGCAAGGCGTGTTTTGGCGGGAAAGATGATGCGGTGGGTTCCACGTCAGCACCTTTGGCGGGAAACTACCTTCCCCCTGCTCTGGTCCACATTCTTCGCTTGCGTAACCCACTTGTCCTCCCCTATTAGTCAACATGCATGATGGCACATGTATGTATGTAGTCATCATATGATGTTCCATGACCGTCTATGCATGATGCGCATGGTTGAGATTAAAGAAATGATGGTCACGTGAGTTCAGTGGTACTGGACTGTGGGAAAAAAATATCTCCACTGGGAGGAAACTGGAGGGAAGGCAGCCGACCTAGAGTACGGTCTGCTGACACACAAGGGACAAGATCTGAGTGCTACGTAACGCAACGGGGCGGCTGGTCAGGTGTGGGCCGTTTGACATGATTTTTTGTTTCTATCATGGTCACGTGCACTGTGCTCCTCCTTGAAAAAACAACTGTACTCTTTTTTAATCAATAAATTTAAATTTTTAATCTTTTTATCAGTTAGAATATTAATTAATAATAAATAATAATTAAAATATATTGTAAATATATTTTAATATTAAACACATATTGTATTTTTTTTTAAAGAAAAAAAATGAATTAAAAAGAAACTTGGCCGAAAACGTTAAGGATGCCAACTAAAAAAAAAGGCTGAAAATTGGTTGTGAGATGAGCAAGTTGAAGGCTAAAATGGTATATGAGTTGAAATGACACATGTGCATAACTGTTTGAAAATTTTGATTGAACTGTACTCTTAGTGAGATTTTTAAGGTAGTCTTTAGAGAAATTGGATCGTGTTCGTGCTTACTATTTTCTTGTTCTAAAAGTTTTTTTAAAACTTTTGCCTCTTTCGTTCGAGAACAAACAAAATATCAAAGTTCGGAGTAAAAGTATTTTACACTCTTAATTTGAATAAAATTTGCTTGATTTTTAGTTAAATTCTTGAGAATGAATGGATGGAAGATCATACATTTTTGTTTAATTTTCAGTTGTGGAAATTGCAAGAGAGCGGAAGTAGCTTGGAAGCCACAGCTTCAGGACCCAAAGTTGTGGTTCTAAACGTGGGAAATATGCAAAAGACAATAGCTTCTGGGTCAGGAACCAAGATTATTAGGGTTGGGCACTGCAGCACCAAAAGCCAAGGCCGTAATGTTCTAATAATTCTCTTTGTTTATTTTTCTACAATATAAACTAATTTGTTATTTTAAGACTTCTGCATAGTTAAATTATGATAACTACTAATCTATCATGTTTAAATTATTAGACAAGACAAAAGTAAATAGTTAAAGAGAGTTTGAGATAAAATAGATTTATTAATGATATTATAAAATTATTTAATTAATAAAAAAATTATTTATTTATTATTAATAAATATTTTTTTATTTATATTAATTACATAATTTTATTATATTAATTATATTAAATTTTTTTAAAAAATATACTGATATATTATTACCCTCAATTTTTTTTTCAAAATTATAATTTATAATAATTTTTGTAAAATTTATAATAAAATATTAAAATATTTAAAATATAAATAAAAAATTATTATACGTTAAAAAAAATAAAATATATAATAAATAATATTTAAAATAATTACACAATCATTAAAATAAATGTCTGTTTTAGTATACACGACAAAGCATTGCTTTATCTTTTACGTCAATGTCTAAACTGGTATGAATTTAAACACGTGAATATTTTTCGCCCGTGTTTTTTCGAATAAAGTAAATGCAAATTGAATTTGTCACACTCAAAAATAAAGCCACCATTAACAACAGAAATAAAAAGGTGGTTAACTGAGAGTAACTTCTTTATAGCGGAAATGGCACTACTGTAATTTTCCAAAATTACGGACCTGATTTTCCCGACAAATCTGCAATACTCGTCAGCAATGCGGTGCGAGGCGCGGCGCGGCGAGGCGATTACCAAATAAGACTGTTACCCAACACAACGCAACTCACGGTCCTTAGAGCGTGTACTGTAACCCGTACTGGAATTGAAGAAAAGGGTAGTTTTGATAATACCGCTTGATTGGCTACCGATCACCGTCTGATTGGAAAGCGAAACACGCGCGCGTATTGTGGGGAAATTGACTTTAGACGCCGGAGGAAAAAGGGCTATTTAACTAATTACTGACAAGCATGACATGTATGATGGTATGGTCATGAATGAACCATATTCCGTAGCCCATGCCAGCTAACAAACACTTCCATAATAATATTAAATTACAATATAACTTTCTTCCTTGAATGGGTTATTTGACCGCTTGGAGAAAGGTGAATGAACTGAGAATCTGAAAAAAAAATCAGAGAGCAGAGACCAGAGAGAAATATTTGAAGAATAGAATAAGATTGAAAGTAAAAGGTAGACTTTTTTTTAATAATTGTTGTTGTTTGTAATTTCCAAAAAAAATAACATATTTTTTATTTATGGTTTTTATAATCATCTGATGTCGGTTTGTTTCGAAGAGATTTGTGTGTTCTCCTCGTAATCGTAGGATAGGTCTTTTACTTTGTGACACTGTTGGTTTGTTAAACAAAAAAATAACTTTTAACAGATCTTTGTCACCTTCTGGAGGGCGGAGAAAATAAAATCGTGGCCATAGATTTATAATCTTTTTGTTGTTGGGTTTGTATTTTGTTGCTGATGCTATCTATATCTACCAAGTTTCATACCGATTTTTTGCTTTTTGTTCCCTTTGTTAAAGGAGCGAGGAGTGAAGGACAGGGGGGTTTTTCCTGTGTACGGGTTGGGTGCCGAGTTTTTGAGGAGTGAGAGCGAGTGACTGGAGGTTGACTGAGCGGATTTATGAAGGGTTGTTCTGATTTGGCTTTGACTGGGGCTCCGTTGAAGCTCTGGCTTTCTACTTCAGTGATTTTTACTCTCTATTTTATGCTTCTCTGCTATGTCCAACAGAGTTTGAATCTGGTTTTTCTACCTGTTTCGATGCGTTTGAGACCAATAAGGTATGTATACGTTCTTCCTGAAATAACATCATCATCATCATCATTATTATTATTATTAGTTGTTGCTGTTGTTTGGTCAAACCCTCGATAGTGAATCTGGGTTTTGGTGGGTTTTTGCAGGACTTGTTCTGGAGTAGAGTGTTTTGGTGGATTTCATATAAAACAGAGGTTCTTCTATCTTTTCTTGTTCTTGAGAGGGGAATTCACTTGATACAACTCTGATTGTCCGAGATCTTGAAATTGCTTTTCTATCAATTTTGTTTTTTGGAGATAAATTAATTTGGGTAATTTTGAGGGGTTTTGGTGAGTGAAAATGCTAGAGCGTCGAAACCAATCTTCTTATTTTCATCAAAACAAGAAATTTGTCACTCGAGGGTCTAAAATAACCAGGAAAGTCCGTGTAATCTGTGATGATCCTTATGCTACTGATTCATCTTCCAGCGAAGATGAGTCAGAGAGAATGGACAGAACGCTCATCAAGAATCGTCGTCGTTTCGTCCGCGAGATTAAAATTCCTCTTGGCCCTCTGCCTCAACTGAAAGGTCCTCCCGAGACTGAGAGCTCTTTTGACAGTAACAACGAAGTAAAAAACCAAAACCCCTCTTCTAAGAGAAAGAAAACTGCTATCACAAGTGCTGTATCAGTATCAGTGTCGAAAACACATACCGCTACCAAACCCAAGGGGGTTAGACAAAGAAAATGGGGGAAATGGGCTGCTGAGATTCGTGACCCATTTAAGAAAGGTCGAATTTGGTTGGGAACTTATGACACTAAAGAAGAAGCAGCCAGAGCCTATGAGATTAAAAGGCTTGAATTTGAAACTAGAGCTGCTACTGAGAAGACCTACGTCTCTTCTTCGGCTGCAGCCTCAGCATTTAATTCACACAACAATGTCAACAATGATCCTATTTCCTCTTCTTCTGGTGATACTGAGGGTGTCATCTCGCATAATTCACCGGCTTCGGTTCTTGATTTGGACGCCTCTGATTCGAACGTGAAAGAAAATGTCAATGCCAATGGCGATGAGGATCTCTTCAAAGAAGGGTTTGATACTAATTTTGCTGAGCTTGAAATACCCTTCTTGGGTTTCATGGACGAGTCATTTGTGACTGGTTCAGTTGCTGATTCAATTGAGGAAGAGATTAACAATTTCTTCGACGACTGCGGCCTGTTTTCTCGTGATTTTTGCAGCCTTGACGACCTTAATGTTACTGGGGTTGAAGACGATGAGCCTAGCGAGCTTCCTGACTGTGATTTCGAGTTCGAGTTAGGCAATTTGGACTTTACTTCTCTAGAAGAACAAGTTACCGCAATATGAATCTTTCTTTTCTGGAAGAATAAGTACCCATCAACATTGCGTATGTTTTTAAGTTTTGCAGCAAGGAATTACTAAGTATTATAATTATTGGTATTAGATTATTAAGAAGTGTATTCTCAAAGACTTTAAAATGGGGCTTGTGGGAGTGTTTTTGTGAGTGAGTTTAATTTGTTATTTTGTTGAGAGAGAGATGGTTAGGAATAATCTCAATTTTGTGCGAACAAGAAGTAGGATCCTTCGGTTTTCCTGTGCTATTAGAGCCGTCCTGAGGGTTCTCAATTTATTGTTCTGAGTTTCATTGTTTAATGAGAGTTTTGGTCGTTTCCTCACATCTCCCGCTTGTGTCATGAAGTTATGATGTGAACATCAATTTCCCTTTTTAGTCTGTGTCTTGCAATGAGTTGTAATGTGCAACTATGTGGACCGAAGAATGCTTTCACTGTTAACAGTCTGAAATGTCCTGGCTAAACGCTCAGACAGACATCGCGCTGATTTAGATTAGGATTGATGTTTCAAGTTTTAAGCTTTCAGGTGCTGTTCGCGGGCGCACGAAACATGTGCTACATTGTCAAGTCACTTTAGTAGTGATCTCGGACTCGGACGCTAGCGGTTGATAAATTAGAAAATGATGAAATGACTGTTCAGCTCCTGCTACTAGTCTAGCAGAACCGAGTAAAAGAAGTGGTAAGCTAGAAGTGGGGCAAAGCTGAATATCCCTTTTTTTTTCTCTGTTGCATGGCCAAAGCATTTATCTTCTTCTCCTTCTTCTTCTTATTTGTTTCCATCTTCTTCCGGTAGGGGCAGAAAAAGAAGTTTTACTAACGGGTCAATTTATAAAAATAAAAAATAAAAATCTTAAGATAATTTAATTTTTATTAAATAATTTATACGTTGATATTATTTTAATTTGAGTAGATAAATTTATATAATTTAAATATTGAAACGTGACATAAAAAGTAGAAGTGAAAATTTAGAGTTGAAAGAGTCAGTCAATTGATGATATAAATAAATTTCAAAAAAAAGAAATCATATTATAGGCTTGGGTCACAAGCAAACTGTAAACTTTGTTAATAGGATAAGCATTAAGTAGTTGATAATTAATTATGGTAAGGGAATTTGCCACAAAGACTTCTCAACTGTGATTCTGATCCATGTGCAGCCGCTGTCTGTTACTCAACCCCAATAATTTTAATAATCGAACATAAAGACTTGGATATTATCGATTGTCCTCTTCGTTGGAAAAATATCAGCAATGAGCTTGCTTCATGTAAATTATTAGAAAATACATACATACATACATATACATATATATGTATATATATATATGTATATGTATATGCTTTTTTCTATTGACACCTTACCAAACTCCTGAAATTTTTTTTTGGCAGTGTTATTCTTCAAAATCTATTATTTTTTGTTGGCAAGATACAAATTTATTATAATAAAAGATAATGCTAAAGAAGAATAAAGTGATAATTAAGTCATAATGAAAATAGTTTAAATCGATTATATACTATCAATTTAGCAAATTTAAGAAAAATAATTTATAAATTATTACTTTCTAGTTTCGTTCACAAGTTAGGTTTGGTAGAAAAGATTTTTAAAAAAAAGTATGGCTACAACACTAACTGGAATTGCTCATTGAATAAATTGTCCGGCCCTCTGAAGATGCTGGAGTATTTTGATTCGCTAGCTGTTGCAAAAACTGCCCACTAAATATGACACCTAACACGACAGAGACACATGCCCAATTCCTCGTATTATAATTGGATTTTGATGAATCTTCAAAGTTGACTATAATGTTTGATAAAACGTTTGTGATCCCGCATTTTAATCCACCGAGTGATAAAAGTCTTTTCCGCTGACGACAGGGCAGGGGAATATCGGGTTAACCGGAACACCAGAATAGAAACAACGGCGGAGATTTTATATCAAAATTAAACTGTGGGAAGGGAAGGGAAAGGAAAAAGAAAGGCCTGAACATTTCAGGGGAGTTGATCTGGTCTAAAGATGTGATTGGAATTATGGTTACAAAACATTTATTTTTCTTTTCCTTGATTGTTAGGAAACTACACTCATTCTTTCCTCCGGCCCCGTGGACGAAAATATATTACGTATGTGCAAAGATGGGGCCAGCTAGTGGTTGTTATCTCAAATGCTTGGTCATGCGCAAGCTCAAAACCTTATGTGGGCTATTAGGTTGGTAGAAAGCAACCTAGTTCTGCTGCCTGCAGCTGCAATGACGTCGGACTCGAGCTAATTAGTTTTGAGTAATCCTGAAGAAAGTGAAAGGATGATTGCTGATTGCTAATGATTTGATATCTTAGAGAAAGTGGCATGCTTTCTTACTTGCGAATGAAGCTTGTTGTGCTGTTTGCTCGCTTGCTATTGCTGCTATCTATGGAATTCCATCATCAAGGCAATGGGAATCAACCCTAGTAGTATGTTATTGTTTGATCAAATAGAAAGTTTTGCCCTAGATTATGCTGGTTCTGTTGTGTTTATGAAAAAACAGTTAGAAAGAATATTTAATTATTTTTAATAAGATTTATTTATTTATTAATATTTAACATACAGTAATTTTACTTTACAAATTTTAGAGCCCAAACTCTTCCTTTCCGGACGAAACTCAAAGTTGTGTTGCGCTTTACAGTTCAGTTCAATTTTCCGATTATGTGGCCCATCATGCAAAAACACAAGGACAGGTAAACACGGATCCATGCAGGACATTATGCGAGGCCATGCGCGATTTCCTTCTACCGAATGCCGCAAAAGGTATGTGCATATGACAAAACAAAGACAGAGATCACATTAGGCCAAGCTGAAGCTAGGAAAATTGAAACCTAGATTCGTAGATTGTATCTCTCAAGTATACATCCCTTGTCATCGGGAATATCACGAATTTTCTCGGCAAAGATTGTGGACAAACATAAATCCCTTGTCTTGGAAACTTTTGATGAGTCATCATACATTTAAAAAACAGTTTTGAAAGCAGGGCAACCCAATTGAAGTATTTTACTGTGTCATGCAATGTGGATTATTGTCTCCGTGGTTGCTACACATACAATTCCTTACAAAGATCCCATTACGGCAAGAAAAACCAACAATTTGAATAACGTGATTGATTATATGAATTGATTTCACTCGCTTTCATATGGGTAGGACGCATATTTGTCTCTGAGCATATCGATGATCTTAGCTACAGAGCTCGAGCATATAATTCTGCTTGATGCATTGTTTTACTCCATTGCTGAAAAGTGAGCAGCGACCACATCATCTATATGTACAAAACCAACCGTTGTGTATAGATATTCACCTGGCAAACTCAGTAAACAAGCCATCCAACAGGCTATGCCAATTTTTATTCTTTCATTTCATTTCATTTCCCTTACTCAGAGGAGACCTAACTCTATATATTTAAAATGAATGTACAAGAATTTATGGGTAACACCTTCCTAACCTGGACATAAACAAATGAAAACAAAATGTAACGGGTTAGTTTGATTAGTTATGGTTTTGTAAGGCTAAAGAAAAATCTAATTAATCTTTACGGTAAGAATCAGGAGCAATGAACTGGCTAGTTGTCGTGCAAGCAGGGGGCCAACAACGAATAATGGGTTCACTACAAAGGAAGTAAATCCAGGCCTCATTATCAAGACTGTCCAAGCCCACGAGTTGTAGCCCAAGAAGAATCACAGCTCAGCCCATACATGCCATATTTGCCTACATTAAAGGAATGAAATTTTCGGTTGTGCCGGCACTGCAAAGTCCAAGGAAGACAGTACAGAGTCTCTCGCATACCAGGAATCCTTTTTGTATTTTGTCATTTAGTTTTCAAAATGTTCGCGTGGCACCAGTTATTGTTGTAGAAATGTAGTTTTTCCTTTCATTTTAAAGCAAGTTGTATAAATTTTACCAAGAAATACAAAGAGCAACCTTTAGTCTCCCTTTTGAATTCTCAACTTGGTATCAGTGCTAGAAAAATCCTGTTTTCACTGTGACTTCAATCTCACTGTGCTTAGGCACTTCTCCTATTGAAAATACAACTTTCCAAATTTACAAAACTCAAACACAAACAATCCATCCTTTCCAAACACTTTTGGCAATTTTATTCTATGGAAATGATCTGGAAGATTTCTTGGATAGCAACACAACACCACCCAAGAAGCATGAAGAAATTAGTGGTGAAGAAGGAAGCAACATAGTGATCATCAACCCTGAGTACAAGCTCTGGAAAAAACAAGACCAATAGTTAATGGGGTGGATTCTCTCTACTCTGAATCCTTGCTGCTTGCAGTGGTTGGCTGTTCTTCTTCAGCTAAGCTGTGGCAAGCTCTTGAAATTTTTTTTGCCACAAATCAATGTCAAAGTTTTTCAATTTAAGAAGCTTAACTGCCTCTACAAAGAAGAAGACTTAAGCATAATTGAGTATTATATGAAAATGAAAGGGATTGTAAATGCTCTGAAAGCATCAGGAGATTTTATCTCAAATAAATATTTCATTCTCTATGCTCTAGAAGGTTTAAGTACAGACCATGAATCCATCATTATCAATGTGTATTTTTTTTTGTAAAACACCAACCTCGAAAGAAGTTTTTCTCTATGTTGGTGAGCTAAGAGAAACTTTATGATCCCAACAGGAAATCTCTACTAATTTTGCTTAGAGAAACAACAATTAAAGGAGAACTTAGAACTCAAGACATCATAATAGGCAAGGAAACAATTGACTTGGGAAAGGTAGAGGCAACAATGATGCAGCCAGAGGAGGAATTCCTAAGCCTACTTGTCATAAATGCCTGAAGACAGGTCATGTAGCTTTTGAGTGCTACCATAGGTACAAAAATGATTTTTGCGCATTACTTTTGTTCAACATGTTAATTCGGTAAAATGCATATGATACCTTTCAAGTCCATTCAAATTAAAACCAAAAAACCATTGGACCTCATTCATACTAATTTATAAAGACTAGCACTCATGAATTTTGTAAATGGATACAAATATTACATTTTTTTGATTGATTATTTCACCAAGTTCACTTAGATTTTCTCATTAATTTACAAGTCTGATGCATTTATAGTGTTTAAGCTATTCAAAAATCAAGTCCTTATAGTGTGATATAAAAGATGAGTTTAAAAGCTCTAAAAATTACCAGCTAGAACATGGGATCAAGTTCAGATATAGCTACCTTTACACACACCACCAAAATGGTAGGTTAAGAAGAAACCTAGGCAAATAGTTGAGAGAGGACTGACACTCCTAACTCAGTCCAATCTACCTTCGAGTTCTGGTAGAAAGCCTTCTACATAGCTATTTACTTGATCAATAGACTACCAACTACTACCTTAAGAAATAAATCACCATTTGAGCCTTGTTTTGATGTTAAACTTGATTTCAAGTTCCTAAAGGTGTTTGACTATGAATGCTACCCTTTCTTGAGACCTTATAATTAGAATTCCGGTTTCACATTTTAAAGTGTATTTTCATAGGTTACAATACTTTACATAAAGGTTTTCTTTGTTTACATCCTTCCGAAAGGATTTAAGTAGGTAGGAATGCCATTTTTAATAAAGATGTCCTCCCATCCTCAATAAAACCAAACTTTGCTTCACTTTGCTTATTTAGGCAAGAAAGCAACATTATTAGTCATCTACATTTTTATTCAATGTATAATTGGTTTTTCCAAGTACTTAATCACACTTCAAATCTAGAAGAGAAAACTTAAGCCATCTATTTAGAGTTAGGTCATCCATCTTTTTCAAGTCATGATAAAAGCACTCCTACGTCTCCCAGTTCATCACTTACATAAGTACCTCAAAACAGCTTAACTGCTTCTCGAACCATTTCAAATATAAAACAATAATAGATGAAAAAACTCAAGCTATTACAATCATTAAAAACCAAGCTTTTCTTACCAAGCAAAAACAAAACTAACTACTTCTCAATTGGCTATTTTCAACCATGAGTGAGTTAGTTTTGGCCACTCAAACCAACTGTGTTACTGCTCAAAAGCTTTAGGAAGCAGTGGCAAAAATGTTTTCTTTACAGTCATTTAAGGAATCTTTAACTAAAGAATCAACTCCAGTTAACCAAAAAAAGGAGATTTTTCAATCAATAAGTATTACAACAATATGAAAAGCCTTGCAAATGCACTGACAATAGCCAACTAGCTAATAACAGATAAGGAGGTTATAGAGTTCATACTTGCAGGCCCAGGGCATGAATTTGACCTAGTTGTGGTGAACATTAGCTTTAACTTAGAAACCTTGACACTTGAAGATGTTTATGCACAACTTCTTACATTTGAGAATAGACTCGAGCACCATAACATCATAATTGGTTTGAATGTTAAAGTGAATATTGCCACTCGAAACAGAAACAACAACTAGACTAAAAGAAAAGGCACTAACTATTTAGACAACAGAGGAAGGATGAGCCAAGTTAGGGGCAAAGGTTAAAGCTCACTAGAAAAATGAGGCGCTTACAAAGTCGTGTCAGATTTGCAACAAGGCTAAACATTCGGTAGCCTCTTGTTGGCATAGGTTCGAATAAGATTTTGATGAGAAAAAGAAAGACGATGTAGGGTAAAGCTTAGCTTTTCTGACTGCTCAAGAGAATGATGTAGAGGCAGGATGGTATTTCGATCCAGGGGCAATAAACCATGTCACTAATAATGGTAAAGCTTAACTAGTGGTTTGGTGTGACAATTTGGGAGCAGCAACACTTGCTGCCAATCCAATTTTTCATAGAAGAACAATGTGCATTGAAATTGATATGCATTACATTAGAGAGAGGATAGCAAATGTGAAAGGATATTATGACTCAAACATGCAACAAATTTATAAAATTTAACATATATCAAATATATGTGTATAATTCTAGTGATGGATGAGCTTCTTATCTTATTATTTACTTGGTTTGAAGATTTGATGAAGATAAACTTCAAATCTATTATTTACAATTTACACTGTACAAGTTGAGAGAGAGACTTGGCCTAATTCTAGAGAGAGAGAGAAACCTGTTTTCTTTTCCGTCCATGAAAAATAACGAAATATGCACATTTGATATTTTCCCTTGATTTTGATTTAAATAATTAGGATATTTATCCAATAAATATTCTTATTTATTATTTAATCCTTGTACTTATTCATAATTATAAACTTAGCAATTAAGTACATTAATAGATAAGTGTGAACTAAGGGTCAAATAGTAATTATTTAATAATTATTATTTATTACACTTTAGTCTTTTTACTTATATATAATTGTATTTACTTAAGTTAATAATTAAATATATCTTCAATGACTTAATGATAATTATCAAATAATTTATCAATCATTAAGGAAAATTTTAAAAATTTGCATTTAGGTCATTTGATAATCTTTATCATTAATATATTATGTAATTTAAATGTTAATGAAAAAGTAAAATTATATAAAATTTTCAAATATTTTAAAAAATCATAAATATATATAACAATTATATATATATATGTATGTATATTTTGACTGTTACGTTATCTCATAAGATGCTAGCTATTTATAGATAATATTTTTTCTTTCAAACATCTCTTAATTCATTAAATTATTGGTGTGACCATATAAGTTCACTGCAGATTAATTGTGAACTAGTTCCAAACTCTTCAAATTTAAATATTTTGAAAGTTTAACAATTATAGTTAATATCTAGTAATGTACCATAACCCTTAAACTAAAATGAACAAGTGCTTCATCGAATCCATTTAAATTGTATGTACAATGTGATTAATATTATTCTATTGTTCAATTCTAATCAAATAAAGGTCCGTGGAATGTTAAAATTTTAAACCAATATGAATATAAATCATTGATCAATATGTTTTGAATTTGTCATCACAAACTCTTTTGTATAACTTTAATTGACTATGATTAGAGATTTGCTTTTCAATGATGTTCATTTAGTAACTCGAATCTGAATGAAATGAACGAATACTCCGATCTTGATTTATATTAATTCAACGAATCATATCTTAATCATCATTTATTTCTCATACAAATAACATGTGATCAAATTGACTTTAACATACAAGACGCAATTATTGTCATAATTATACACCATATGAATCATGTGCATTAATATTATATTCGACGATAATATCTTAGGTCAAAGGATTACATCGTGTATTAGTAGAATTATACAATAAATCATTGATTACATCCATTACTGTGTGATTTATCATCATTTAATTATGTTTAAAAAATAGTTATCTATCTATTAATTCATATTAATATCTTAATAACATAATTTTTATTATTACTCATATTAATATTATTTTATAATATTTACTGATGATATTCAATATAGTTTACTATGCAATATTGTTGTCTATTTAATATCACTTACATAGAAAATAATTTTCATAATATAATTTAAAAATTATGAATTATTTAAATAATTTATAAATATATTTTATTTAAATACATGACAAAAAAAAACAACACATGTAAGAGAACAAAGAACTCTTTTTATCATTAATAATAAATTATAAAACTATACAAAATAAAATATTTATGAAGCTGACAACACAAATAACTTACTAGGCATGTCCTAAGAAAATGGAGAACTTAAAAGTGAACTACATACCAACCCAAGATCAGAATGTAGACATATTTGCTAAGCCATTAACTATTGAAAGGTTTCGTTACTTGAAGGAATATGGCTACTATTTGCTTGTGTAAAATTATAAACTAGTTAATTCGATAAATATTTACAAAATTATATAATAAAAATATATACAAGTATATATTATAAATTACTTACTTGTATAAAATTATTTTAATTATTATGAAATATTTTTATAATTATTGAATTGTTTAACTTAGACATGTAAATGTTTCACAATATCTAAAGTAATTTTATATAATTAATTTATAATATCTATGTATATATATATATATATATATATATATATATATACATATATATTAAACTATATTGACATGTTAAAATTAGTACTAATTATATATATTTATCAAATTAAATTAAATTAGATATCAAAATATGAAAAATAATTTTTAACAATTCTTTTTGTTAATTTTTTAAATCTTTAGGAAAGCATAGGATAAATAGTAATAATATTTAAAATTATATACATAAAATTATTTTATTATTTTAATCAATCAAATAATAGTCAAACATAACAATATTATTGTTAAAAGATACTTTTTGTTAATTTTATAAAAATTTGCATATACGCATAATTTTATCAAATATTAGATAAAATATTTAAAGAAATCTCTTAATTTACAATTAATATTAATTGGGATAATCTTCCACTATTGTTAAAAGTTACTGCCAGAGTATTGAGTCAGTCATGCTTAAATTGTTTACATTGAGCCAGGCTGCTAGTTGAGTTTCAATTATGGTTGGGCTCATCAAAAATTAGTTAGCCCACTAAAAGTATTCTCTAGTTTCTATAAGAAAATACCACCTCTTACATATTTTTTTGTTTATTTATTTTTTAATTTCTACTCCCTCCATCTCCCAACTTAATATATATTTAATAACAATTGCACTAACATGATTTTTTTTAATAATATTAGATATCTAAAACATATATTAAAAAGTATATTTCAAATGACGTATCATTTATTATATAATAATTAAAATGTGTAATAAATAATTTTAAAATTTATTATAAATATAATATTATTTAAAATGTATTTTTTAAAATAAATTTTAAAATATATAACATTGATTTTTTTTTAGATATATTTGTTGAATAGATTAATGGTATAAAAGTACATCACGTGGTGTATTTTATGTGTATTTTGTAAATTATAAATAAATAAATTTTATATAAGAGATTAAGATGAATATATATGTTATATATATATATATATATTCATTCAATTAAAAATCTGTATGTTTTGCTTCAACTTTCATAACATTGTCAACTGTTCACAATCCAATGTCAAACAACTTACATACAATTAGATAGGAACAAAACAATGATTATGTATATATATAATCAAATAGTTCACTTGTAGTTGAGATGTTCCCTTAATTTTTTTGGTTTCACTTAAAATGGAGATTACAGACTTGGTTGTAGCGAATAAGGGTTGGTGTCTTCTTCTTGAAAAAAAGTGTAAAACTATGCCAAATTAGTGGAAGAGACTTCTAAGAAGAGTAGAAGAAACGACAATAACATGATTTGTGCACCGAAAAATAGAAAAAAAAAGAAGGAAATAAACAAAATTTAATGCGCAACAAAGAAAGTGGCAACTAATTGTAGTGATGATGGTTGGAAGCAGTCAGCATTGGTGGTTGGATGTTAGTCGGTTCAAGCCAAAATATTAATCAAATGCCATCCCATTTAGTTTAGGGGTGTACCATTTTGTGATTATTATTTTCTTATTTTTATTGGATTGCAAGAAGTCAAACCCAACCTCGTTGGAATTTTGTTGAATCTTACAAGAAACATCAACTTCGACCTCGTGTCGTTTATTTATTGGTTGTAAACGGACCATTTTCCTTCTGGTTGTGGAGATGAGATTGAGATCCTTGCATTATGTCTTTGTTTAGAGCTCTTGCATTCGATTTGCGGGATTGTTTTCTACAACTTTAGGTTACGAATAATTGTAAGTTTCAACACGCAACATAATTGAATCCATTTATTTCCATATTTTTAATTTACAAGTACCCAGAGAAAACAACAAACATTATATTATTTGAACGACAATTGGACATAATATTAATAAAAATAAGTAAATTTTCCTAAAAAAAAACAAATAATCAAATACTTTTTGTATTTCAACTTTCAAAATAACCCAGAGCAACACAATCTCAAACAGAAGTTTCAGTTCAACTCACTGTCCGTAATAATAACAGTATGACCATTATTGGCTATTACAAGCTCAACATTTTCAGGCAAACCCAGAAGTTTGGGAAGGCACTTCTCAGAAGCATAAAACTCTAATAGCACAAGGCTAGTTTATTTTGAATCAAATGGTTGACGGCAAAGACGAGAGACATAAATATGAATGAGAAAATTTCTTTTCTAAAATCATTTTTCACGCACATAGTTGACTTGGAATGCTTTCAAAATTTTCTGCATTCTAGCCAACTAATCAATGGCTATCTTATCATGTCATAAAAGGTCTCACTACCTCTTCCAAACAACCACCTACGACCACCTTTACTCGCTCTTTCTTCACTGTTAGTTATAATTTTTTACAAATTTTTTTAATAATTTAAGATATATAATAACTTTTTTTATTTTTTATAATTATATTTTTTACTCTTTATTTATTTGCATTAATTTTTAAATTTTTAATACATATAAAATATTTAAAAAATTAAAAATTTTAAATAAAAATTTTATCATATCAATATAATTAATACAATAAAATTATTTAATTAATAAAAAAATTAAATTATTAATAATAAATAAAAATTTTTTAATATCGTATTAATTAAATTGTATAGTACTATACTTAATGTTAAATATTACCTTTAAGACAACCCTTAACTGACAGCTTAATTTTTAAGTGGATGACTCTGACAGAATAACATAGTTAAGATTTTAGTTTCAAACCCTCCTCTGGATTAATTTCTGTTTCAATCTTGATCATTCAAGTTTCTCTTTTGACCCTTCAAGTTTCTCTTGATCTCTTGCATCTCAGCTACCATAAAAACTGTCTAGGTGTTGCTAAGGAGCCTGACCCTTTAATCCATCGTAAAATCAGATTCTGGCTTTACGTGACCTCTGAAATCCACTTCACTGTAAAATCAGATCATATTTCGCGTCAAGGGACTTGCGAAGACTTATCTATAGTACTACTTTTGACTCGGACATCTCTTGGTCTCTTAAATCCTAATCACCGTAAAATTTGGACCCCATTTGACACGAAGGAGCCCGTAAAATGCACCATAACATCAGATTTCGACTTCATTTGGTCTCTTAAATCCACGTCACTGTAAAACCGGATCTATTTCGTGCGAGGCGGCATGTAAAGATTTAGCTTTCACATCATGTAAAATTGGATCATATTTCAAGCGAGAAATCTATTGAGACTCATCTTTAATATCTATTATTTGGATATTATTGTTGAGCCCGCACGTATTGATAGTTTGAATTTTAATTTGGTTCTAACTCTAACCTAACAGAAATATTTTTTGTTATCTTCAGAGATTTGAAATCTAACTGTTTGTCTTCCAATGGTCATTGAATTTTATTTATACTTTCGAAAAAAGAAAAAAAAATTTCCTTCATACCCACTTTTATTTTTAGATGATAACTACACGCGCAGAGAGGAGCATGGAGTTGCAGCATGATGATGATTATTGTAATGTAAACAATTGGAAAATTTACCTATCTAGATGCCACATGCCCGCGGATAGTGAGAGGAATTTTGTTTTTTAAATTTATTTTTCTTTATTAGTGGACAAAAGGCTTGATTGATGCCCTTCTTTGCACCCTTGTCCACCCGTCGTCGTTTGTTTTTTTGGGTTTTGGCAGGTAGAACATGACAAATTTATTTTAATTTTTTTAAAAATCAAAATTACACAAATTCAATATATAGTAAATAGAATTGTAAAATTAAAATTTTGTATATTTATTTAAGTGAAGAAATCTAATATGTATATTATCTAATAGATGAGTTATTTGAAGTCGTTAGAATAGAATTACTTGTAATTATTTGTAGCTTGATTGATCCTTTAGACTAAAAGCTTGTACCTGCACTAATCCTGCTGGATGAGAAACAATGATTATGTACTACTGTTAGGAACTAGTTGGTTGAAACATTCCATGACCAAATAATGTGTTGATGTTGGCCTTAAAAGGCATGTAAAAAACTCAAGTCAACATTGTAAAGACAATAGATTCGCGTGGCCAATGTCATGCCAACTTGTGGCTCCAGCAGACGAAGGAGGATCACTTGGACATGGTGCCAACCACTTGTCAGAAGCTTAAGCCAACATTGTCCAGAAGTTTGACCATTCTTATGCATGAGTGGCACTCAGTGCCATCTTTGTAAAGAAGCATGGTTTTGACTTTGTGTTTGATGCGGGTATATGACCTAAATTTTATAGTATTTTTTTTAAAAAAATATTTAATATTTTTTTATATATTATAATATTACTTATTATTTTATTATTATATATTTAATAAATATAATAATATTCTTAAATAATTAAGTATTATTGTAAATAAGACAATAATAATGCATAAAAAGCAAGTATATGCGATAACTAATGATAATATATTGTGTGTTATAATACGAGATATCAAGTCATCACATAGGTACAAATTAGTGAATTAATTTATTGGATCGATTTCTCACAAGAACTTTACATAGATCATTGCATTAGTATCACAAGCAATTCTCATAATAATAATAATATATATATGATCTTTATATCTTAAGATCATCATAATTTTTTACATTAAAAATAATATATTTTAATATTTTTAAATATTATCTACAATAAGATATACTATAAAAAAAATAGATATATCATAATTTATGTAGAGGAATGTATAATGAAAATAGAATTTCTCTCTCTTATATAATAAGAATGATAGTTTTGGATCCTTTAATTGAGTAAAATTATAAAAATACATGTACTTAAATAAGTTAATATATAATATTAATTTTATTTATTAAAATATATCTTATTATCATATTTATACAAAATATAAAATTAAATTATATGAAGGTGATATGTTTCATATTTCATGTTCAATTAAACTATTTAAGACAAAAAAATTAAATTATATGATAATATTGGTTATAAATAAAGTATTGTTGAACTGCTGATATGTTCGTTATTTAAATATTTGTAATGTTTTTATCAAATACTGCTCTATTTAGTCAAATATTAGATTAGAAATAATAGCAACGTTTATTCATATAGATGAATACACACATACACATGAGAGTCTAGACTGTCTATGAAGTCAAATATTAAGATTAGAAATAATAGCAATGTTAAATTCATATGGATGAATATATATACATGGAGAATCCTAGATTTTTCTTGCAATTCATTAAGTTAATTACGTATTAGATTGTGGCTAAATGCTTTGATCTAAAGATTGAAGTAAATTTATTCGTATATAGTTTAGTAAATAGATTGGGTTTTAAAAGAAAGTTTAACCTAATGGTTTAGGTCTAAATCAAACTCTAAAATAATCTTATAGCATACGAGATATATTTTGTGGTATTAAAATGTTACCTAGGATTTGTACTTTTACTTGTTTTTCTTTAAGAAAATAAAAAATACAAAAAATATCAACGGTCCTAAATATAAGAACTAACACTCCGAGTTGATTATAAATTGTGTGGATACTATAAAGAAACAGAGGTATTTAATCTGTTTTTGTGATTTGATAAGTCGTTGTATGACCAAATACATTACGTTACATATATATATAATATATGTATGTATGTATGTATGTCTATCTGTGTGTATGTAATATTAGAGTTTATTGCATGGTATGTAATATTATAGTTTATTTAATATTAGGATTTATTGCATGGATCCTGATAAATAATCATTTTTTTCACTGTATGTATATTTTGATTTGCTTACACTTAAGTGGTGTTTGAGCAGTGATGCCATCTAAGGAGCACATCAAATTGGCGCTGGAGCATGTCAAATTAGTGCTCAGAGTAGTTATTGTGAAATATAAAAGATTTGTAATTTTTTCAATTAAGGTTATGCCTCTTTTTATATTTAAATTTCTAATCTTTTGAAGCAAAACTTTTGTCTTCTTTTATTGAGGGAGTCATCCTCTTTTATTATTCTCAGGAGTAATATAAATTGAATTTTGTTAAATAAAATTTATTTGAGTATTCTTTTAATAATTTTTTTCACCTTTATTTCTCTAAAAATTCAAAGGAGAATGCATTTAGATTTTCAATTACTATTGGCGACTAGAGATTCTATCTCTATGAATGCGTCATTCAACGATTTCGTTAAGAAAAGAAAATCTCAAAAATTTTAAAGATAGAATAACTTAGAGTGGGTCAATTAATAAGTTAAGTCAATATTAGATCATATAAGTTTTTGTAAAAAATCATTGTTTATAATTTTTTTTTACTAATAAAATATTTTCTTGACTCTTGTATCAACTTTGAGGGTTTTTATAATATGAGAAGATTTTAATAAAGTTTCTCTTTGTTAACAAATTTTTGTTTTTCTAATTTACTTTTACTTATGACTTAAAAATTTCTTTATTGTTGTAGTTTTATGTTATTAAATTTTCTAGAAATTATTAATTTAGAATCAACAATTTAGAATCAACAAGTTTTAATTTGTTGGTAATACACACATATACACACATACACGCACCAACACAATCACTTATATATAGTAACCATAATATAATTTTATCACATTTGTTTGCATGAAATAGGTTTCTATAAGAGTTTTTATATTCTCAATATTATTCATCACACTTTTCTTGCGCGCAAGCAATAACAATTATTTCTCCTTGCTCTTTTGCGTGTAGATAATTGACAAAGGTCAGAGCGGTACGCGTGCACTACCACGCACAAACCTCAATCCGGGGGCGTGGGGGAAAGGAGCTTAATCCCGGGGGCAACAATGATCTTATTGAATATATCATTTTTGCCTATTTTATCATTTTAAAACTGGGCATTTATTGTATGTTATTTCTTTAGAACTTTAAATGCAATTAGTTAGACACAACAAGACACACTCTTCCATGTCTTCAAAGTATATATTGGCTCGTATATCACTAACACACAAATAAACTTTTTGACAACTCCTTAAAAAATCTTATCGCCTCCAACAGCATCAAAAGCTACCAACATAAAAATAACGGCGAAGTAAAAATAACAATTTGAAAAAAAATGTTTTTATTTACAATAGATCATTCCCACACTTCCTTAATTTCAGCATGCGTCACTCCCATAACCACCCCCTCCATACACCTTCTTTTCTCCACCCTAACCTCCACCAGATCCCTCCGGCCTCCCCGCCACCCGCTTGCACCCCTCGCCTCCCTTACCTCCATTGCTCCCCTTTTCCCATTCTCCATGCCCTCCACCCCCCCGCTCCCTGATCACACCATCTTCCCCCCCCCACGACCACCTTGTTACATGTACCCATCAGAACATCCTCTCTTTCCTTCTGACTCCCCCACTTACCAACCAATAGGTAACAAGCAAACCACCCCAACCTCCCTTCGTGCTTCACCCAACCTTACGCACAGAACCGACTAATTTTTATCCACACCACTCCAATAGAAAATCATAACATGCCTTTAAAACTAGCCCCCCCACTCTCTGTACTCTCCAATTTATTCACCTCATCCTCACATTTTCCCCTATTACATATTTCTAACAAACCCCACACACCCCGAACACTACACCTAACCCACACTTACTTCTTACACACACACAGCCCCGAGACTCATTTGTATCGTATAGTAGGAAGATTTCCAAACGCCCATACTCAACCATAAAGCAACCACGCTCCTACCCAACCCAACCCCACCCCACCCCAAGCCAACTGTAGCTCTAGACTACCCCAAAACCAGACACATAACTCTAACACCACACACATGACACCAAGACACTGAAATCTAAAAATTCATTCGCCTAACACATACCAAATTTTACTAAAATATAATCAGTGACTAACATACATCTACACCAAAAACAAGACATCCTTCATTTCCCTCTAACCCTTAACAACTTCACCCCCCGATGAATAGTCCCTTATTACTTTAATAAGCCTGCAATCCATCTATTCCCACCCCGCCTCCCGAACCCCCCATTGCGCTACCCTCCTATCCCCCTCTCAAACATGAATCATCCCCAACCACACCGCACCTCTAGAATGTCCGAGCATCGAACAACAAAAATAAAACAAAACTCATGATTTGTACAACTATCTCCCCCACCTCCAATCATTAATTAAACACATTAGGCTACATCCTAAACTGAACCAACCTTCGATAACACAACCCTACTTCAACCTAAACCAATTTACCCCCCAGTAACCCGTACACCCTCCATAGCAGAAATCTTCCAATTCCGTTTAATTCAGCGACCAGCCAGCCCCGCGGACATACATCGTGCTTCTCACTGACTCAATATAAAAAAGACAACAGAGCTCCAAGCTCCGATGTGCGCCCCCCCTATATCCAACCAGCACCCTCACAACTCACGCCCAATTACTAACTCCCCCACAATTACCCAAATTTCCCCCCCACCCACCATTTACCTCTGAACAAAACCAAAAACACAGACCACTCACACACCGCCTCACTCCCCCCCCCCGGCCCATTATAGCCAAAATGTACCAATCAAAAAAAATTTAAGTTATGCCACCACACCCAACCGCCACGCAAACACCCTATAACTCCTGTGTGTTGCACCACCAGTCTTGTTCACACTTACTTACCCATAATCACCCCCCCGTCCCCCCTTCCAAATCTCTTCCCGATTATACCCAATATCCCCAATACCACGCTTGCGCTCACACCCCCCCACCCACTATCATGGGCATATTACTTGAATCATTGGAACACCACCCCGAGAACAATACACCATTCCATACTGCCCACTCCGCCAACACCCCCACCCCACCCCACCCCACCCCCCCCCCCCACCCACACACACACACAACTAACTTGAAAAAAACGATTTATCCTGTTGCAGCTGTCCGCCCCAACCACTTAATTGGGCACCACCTCCGGAAACAACTAAAAGAGTGAACCAAAGCCAACAACAAGCACAACGTCAATATGCACATCACCGCCACATTAAATTGCCTCAACTCCATCATCACAATATCAGGCCTTGCTCTTCACGCCAAACACCAGAAAATCATAGGACGTATCACGCCCTTACCTTCCACAGCAAGACATCATTTCCCTTTACGCCCATAAACCCACCCCCCCCACCTAAATCCGCAGCTGTCCATCCTCAATGAATCCCAGCTACTCGTGACGCTTTGACATCACAGCCAGCTCGTCCCCCCACGCCCCGCCCCGTCCACATTCTTCTATCGACATACCCCCCTACGATTCTGAACATCAATCTCTCCCCACTTAGCTCTCCTTTATTTGTATTTTATGGGTGGGGGGTCTTCACTTTTCCTTATGCTCCTGAATACAGCTGAATCAAGTACTCCCTTCACACATGACAACTCCCCCGTGCATCTACATAGCGGCCACGAACCAAAAAAAAACTCCCTGGACGTTCGCCGCACGAATAATAACTCTGAAACCCCGGCAACCAACATGCTAATGCAGACACTCCAACAACACCCCCAAAAAGTAAACCCCTGTCCAACACACACAACAACACACCACCGGCCGTCGTCCCAACAAAAGGATTCCGGTCCAACCCCACACCCGCCACACCAATCTGGACACCCCCCCAAAAACCCACAAAAAAAGTTATCCGAAAACTCTAAATCACCCCCACAGTTACACGACGACAGCCGTTGAGTGACCTTCACCCCCACATGGGACCACTCATCCTCACTTCACATTCAACCACCCAACCCGCATCCTCCCCATCTTTCAACAACACACCACATTCTCATCTCCATGCGCCCTTATATCACCTTATCTCCCCCGACTTCCACAACCATGGCAGGGGGGGGAACCAGAACATCCCTCGTCGAAGTGTACAGTCCAGCTTGTCAGGCTGTCGGATCGGCTAGTTGTGTCCTATCAACGAGGTACCGAGAGCGACCACAGCTTATGACTGACAATCCTAGACGGCCATAGCAGAGGGTCATGGGTGTTTGTCAGTGCGGGTATAAACTTCTTGCAATCACCAAAACATCCACGTGGCGAACCAGAGGCATTGGGCACGTTTGCCAATGCTCCGGACAAACTTTCAGGAGCAAACAAAACATCTCTTCGTTCCCAGGCCGCCAGTGGCGGTCCAGGGTGTGTTCGGCAAGCGCGCGTGCAGCGGACATACCATAATTTGCCGAGAGTCAACCCACACATGCACTGACATCCTCGGACGGCCATAGAGTCAGAGGTAACGGGTGGTTTGCTACAGTCCTCCGCGGGTATTGACTTCTCTCTGCCTTTTTCTCTGTGTTTCTTGGTCCGTCACCATCGTATCAATTCCCCGTGGGCGTTAATCTCCGAGGAAACTAGGGCACCTTTCTGCAAATCCTCCGGCGAAAAGTATCGCGACAATGCCCAGAACACTGCTTTGCGTCCGATGTCTGAAAGTAGGTCATGGTTTGCTTCATGGACATTGTTGTCTTGTACCAGCGAGGTTATGCCACCAATGACGTGGCGACCTTACTAACGCATGACGAAGACAATCCTGCACGTCCCACGGTAGCAGGGTCAATGCGGCGTTCTCTCGTGCGGGGCAAACTTTCTTGCAATCGCACCAGTGAACATCCTCGCTGTGCGAAGCAGAACCACGAACGACACGTTGTGGCACATGATTTGTCCATATGCCTTTCGGACTCAAACTAGCGGGACGTACCAGAACATCTTCGTTCAACAGGCAGTCGGGTCAGTCTGTGCTGTGTCGGCAGTGTGCAGGACTCAGTTCGAGAGTGACCACAGCGAGTCATCACTGCCATCTAGCGACGGCCATGGTAGAACGGGCGTCATCGGGTGTCTTGTACAAGTCCGCGGGTATTCGACTGCTGGTCGTCGCCACCAAAACATCCCGGCTGGGCGGACCAGAGCATTGGGCATGCTTTCTGCAATCCTCTGGGACACACTCTCGGACATGATCTCACTAGTAACATCCTCCTGTCGAAGTCTGACTAGTGCAGCGTCAGGTAGTTGTCTCGGCAGTTTAGCAGGACTGAGTGACCGCAGAGCAGACCACCGGCATGACGACATATCTCTGACGCCTGGTCAGTAGGGTCATTGGTGTTTGTCAGTGTGGCGGGGATAAACTTCCTTGGCAATCACCAAAAACCACTCCCCCGTGGAGCGAACCAGCATGGCTTGGGCGACCGTTTGCCACATGACTACGGACAAACTGTCGGCGAACAGTACTCCAGCCATTCCTCTGCTCGATTTCATCGGGCAGATGGGTCAAGGTGTGCTTCGGCACAGTGTGCAAGGGCAGGGACTATTGTTCCGAGAGTGTCCCCAGCATCACTGAACACTCCATTCGAGCCACTAGGTTAGCAACAGGTTCGTACCACTGGTGTTTGTAAGTCGGTAATCGCTTGAAATTCTTCAATCTTCTGGCGAAACTACTCTCCTCCCCACTTCCTCGGTACCTCCCGGTCGCCAAAACCTTCCTCTTCTTGATGTTCCTCACTAACCCCACCCTTCCTCACACATCCCCCCATCCTCTCACTCCGACCCAACATGTTTATATTCACTGTCCCACCCCCCCCCGCCCCAACGCCCACCCACCACTACCCCCACTCAGATCCGACTAATCATGACCCTGCTACCAAGCCCCACCCCGCCCATCCTCCATCCACCCCGTGCCACCGCGATCTGTCCCGTTTCTG